>CM068838.1:137904933-138066965 GCA_028554795.2 Sinohyriopsis cumingii | reverse complement strand
ACATGGCAACAAATTAAAAGAATCAACTAGAAATGATTAGGGCTAGGAAGGCATGTTTATAACCCCACTAATAAATCAATCACATGCACGTTTTTATCATATTCTCAACTTTTTCTACCACTGTCTGAAGCTCTAAATTTTTGTCAATTTTCAAGAATTTTCCTCTCTTGATCTCCACCATTGTCATCCACTCAGGCAGAATCTCAACTATCAATTTGACATGAGCTTCCACATCATCTGAAAATACAATTTTTTAAAAATACAGTAAAATCGTGTTTGCTATAACTCCAAGAGACAGGGTAAATCAGAAATATGTAGCTGACACGAATGAGGATGGCCATTCCAATCCAGTGATATCAAAAGCTTAAAATACTGAATGCATAGGTAGTGATTAAAAAATTTTACATTATGGATTGTTCTTGCTATTGCCACCATATGTTTATGTGTGTGCACAAACACATGCATATATATATTTTGTCAGAAAACAGTGAGTACATAAAACATAAATTGGGAAGTGATGAACCGTATATACTCACATCATTAAGTCCAATTTACAAACAACATAGACCCTGAGCTGCCATCACATAATGCCAATGCAGATCATGGTCTATGTTGGTTGTTCTACTGATTACTCCCAACAAGCTGCATAGACCTAGATTTGCTGGTACTTTATGCAATTGCAGATTTGGGTCTGTGCAGTCTGCAGTTTGACTACTTACAACCGAGTACGTATAGACGGTGCATTGTTAGAGGCACAACAGTTGCTACAGAAAAGGACAATTGTTGCTTGATATTTAATGATATATTTAGTGCACACAACAGGCCATACACAGCAGCCAGCATATTTGATGGAGGAAGACCCCAGGAAGGAAAACCAATACCATACAAGAAACTGAACACAAGTATTAAAGGGATCACCCCACCCCAGAAAAGCAGTTGACAGTTGTAACTGGGCAAAAGGTCTACATATAAAGATTTGCATAATAAAGTGTGAACTACTATCACAAGGACATAAACAATAATTTTTCTATACCATATTATTGAGACCATCAAACTGTAATCAAACTGTTAAATTCAGCTTTGCTATAGTAGCAAACAGCTAATGTATCACTGCCATTAAAATCAAGCAGGGTGGAGGAGGAAGGGGGGGGGGCCAGGGGTTTATTTTAAATATGTAATTGCAACTATTGTTATTCATTTCACTAAAAACTTTTGTAAATATCACCACCTATATGAGAAGTTCTCACTGAGTAGTGACATGCTGCTGACCCCCACCCACCCTGCTTAACATAAAAATCTAAAGATGGTACAAGTGTCCTTCCAGTTCTGTTTTCTAGTCTTTCCTGGAGAAACTAAAAACTGTGATTCCAAACCTGGTTTGTCCCACCATCTGAATATTCTGCTTTCCTTTCTGACACGATTACAAGTTGAATATTACAAAGATGAGATACAGTGATAGCGGCAACAGTTTGCACAATCCAAAATGGCGGTTAAAGACAAGCATGGTAGCCTCGATTTCAAATGAACCAATCATATTTTAGAATTCTATTCTTATAAACATGCGATACATTTCTATGAGAATGGAATCGAGTGCCCATTCTAAACAGAAAATAGCTTAGAAATTTTTCCTCTTTGGCCTTTTTAAAATTAAAAACGTATTTTTAGCAAGAAAAACATATATCCATATTCAGGTAAAAAATACAAGGGAAAAAAGGACACTTGGTATCTATGCCAGTCCCTAAACTACAGAGATACAGTAAATCCATCAATGGTTGTATGGTCAGTAAAGGAGACATGGATTTCCATCTCCATACATTTTAAAAACCTTTATCCAAACATTTTGTGTACATGTCTCTATCAATAATTGTACACGGTTACATTCTTACCATTTACTAATAATTTGGCAAGCATGCTTATTTCCGTCAGTTTCCATTGGTCAGGAAGTAACTTTTATCACTCAAAATGCTCTTTTACAGCAATTATCTGTCAAATAACATACAGAACAAATACTATTACAATGATCATCATTACATGGTTGAGTTAATGCAGACCATTACATTATTTTAAAACCAGACTGCAGGTGTCAGAAGAAAAAACAATGGACCATATCAAATTGGATTCTGGCCAGGAGAAAAGCTTTTAAAATGGGGAAAAAAGTTATCACAGTTGTCTTTAATTACTATATATACTCATAATACGAGTCAAACTGCACAGACCCTGAGCTGCCATCACATAAAGCACCAGCATCTGGTTCTGAGCAGTCTATTAGGAGTAATCAATCAACAAAAACCCTAATCTGCAGGTGTATGACATGGTAAATCAGAATCTTTGTGGTAGTAAATACTGTAAATATAGGTACTGGAATCAATCAAGACTGTTCTGATCATTGTTTTTGTTGTTGTTGACCCGTCTGATGAAATCTGATGCATGGTGAAGTTTTGTAAAAAAAAATAAAACAAAAACACCTTCCAATCCCAACTTAATTTATGTCTGGCACAGCCATGAGCCATCAACACAGAAACAACCACACACATTTTCTTGGATACTTACTGTATGATATACAGGAGTGAAAACTATCAACCAACTTCTGAATCACAGGCTCCAATGGAAGGGCTGGCTTTTTTTCTGTGACAAAATGACTTCATACTGTCAAGGAAATGTAACTTCGACAGCACTGTTGCTTTAATGACAATAAACTTAACACAATAGCTAATTCAAACGAACCATATTCATTTTAGAAAACAGTACAAGACCACATATGTACAATGTAAAACATCTTCCCGTAACACTAGATAAGTAAACCTAACTTCATCTGTTTATCTTAAACACATGTCCAGTTAAAAAAATGGGCAAATGCAACTGAAGCATAACCTACTGATCTATGAACTCTAACCTTGAAGATAATACCCACAATGTGGTATGCAGCACACTTTTTAGTGATGATACAGTAATTAATTTCATCCCATCATATAAATAACTCAAAATTCTAGAGTGGAATGGGAAGTGTAATAGACAAATTAAAGATATACCATCATGACACTGAGCATGTCGGCAAGATCCGTGCCTGTGGTGCTAAATAAACCTGCTAGAGATAACAGATATGTATACCAAGTTGGATCCCTGATCTTGAACTCTTTAAGGTTATAGAGTGGAAAAGTGTCCTGGAGTGTACAAAATAATAAGCCATTACTTAGACCTTGTCAACAGCAACCCAAATGTGGTGCTTGACACACCTGCTAGTGACGATTTACATGCTTCAATTTCCAATGGCTTAGAAATTACTGGACAGAAGGAAATGAGATAAAAGTATTGAGAAATGACCTTGACCTTAAAGAATGGACCCCTAATGTGGCATGCAACACACCTTCTATTGATGATGTACAAGTATTATGAAGCTTTGTCCATTAATGTTGAATGGCTTTTAAGTTATATAGTGGAAGGGAACATCCTGAAAGCATAAAATACCATAGGTACTCGCTTATAAGTTGAATCAAACTGCAGATCCTGATCTGCCATTGCATAATGCACTGGCAGATCTGGGTCTGTGCAGTTTGTTAGGAGTAATCGGTAGAACAAACAATGTATACCCTGGTCTGCAGGCACATTATGCTATGGCAAATCAGGATCTTTGTTGTTTGCGATTTGACCCAACTTATAAACGAGAATCAATCTGGTATGCAACCTACTTTATAGTCAGTGTACTAGTACCAAATTTCATCCCCTTATCTTAAATGACTTAATACATTACACAATCAATCGTGATATTAACAAAAAAAACATCAAATACTCTGCTGTGACATTGACGATGAAAATAGGAACCGCAATATGGTGTACAATATTCTCAGCATGTTTTTTTTTCTTCTAATTTTATGGTGTTTGTTTTTGTAATCATATCATTATATGTTTTTTTTATCTTAAAGGTGTTATGTAATGTCGTAAAGCACTTAGAGCTTCTAAAGATTAGGTGCTATACAAAGTCTTCATTATTATTATTATTATTATACATCACACATTCTAGTAACAGTGTAGAAGCACCCAAGAGCAAGTTACATCCGTTAATCTCCAAAGGCCTCTAAGTTATACATATACAGCAGAAGGGAAAATGTGATGGATGGATGGCAGGACAAGAATCTGATACCATGTCTGGCCCCCCCACCCCCACCCAATATACTATCGCTGATTGGAACTAATTATTGGGGGGGGGGGTCTTCAAATTCAATGGGGTACTTTATGATAATCACACACCTGCTGTTCAATGCCATGTTTGCATCCTGAAGAGATATCAATGATGCATTCTAAGTATGATCAAGACTAATTCAAGGTGCATTCGATTATATGGCTCTTATTTAAGTGTTCTCAGTGATCAATAACTACTATTTCAAACATGTTAAAATGTTTAGAATATGGACCAGTAGCAAAGTTTACATTGATCAAATGCACCATCATAAAACTTGGCATATGCTTACAGCAGAAGAAAGATACACTGAAAACAAGACTAAATGCTTAAAATTAAAGACTTTGTATATTTAATGATTACAAACTTTTTGTGCATTTTTAGTGGATCTATCTGCAACACATTTTATATATAGCTCTACACTGTAGTGTATACATGTAAGTAACCTAAATTGAACTGAAGCTTTATGCCAGGATGGCAGCTTTTTGTGTGAAAAAAATGCAGGTTAAACAGTTTCAAAATGGTGGAAAAGAATAATTATAATTGACACTTAAACAGAGATTGGACTTCAATTAATAAAAATAAAAGTTATAACAGATTGGATTAAAGATAAGATGCAACACTCAGACACCATTATAAAAATTATTCAGAAAAAGGCAAAGCTCTAAACAACTTGATTCAATTTAATTGGTAAGAAGTAAATGCAGGATTAAAATCAGTATAAAATATTATTGGATAAGTCCATATTTAGAGGATTTTATAGGATTTATAGGAATGCAAGTTATAATGTAGTCAGAATTAAATCATTTTTGAAGAGGCATAATTACCGATTTGGTTAACCCACAAAGCAATTCATGCCATCGGCATAATGGTTATTTTCATCAATATATCTAATGTATGTACAAGAAATAACTCTTGATCATGCAATGCCTTTCCTGATAAATACAATATGGAGTATCATTACAGACATATTTAGATGTACATAGACCATTATTATTATTATTGATGTGTCAAGGCACCCCCCCCCCCACAAAACCCCCCACATAACTAGCACTAAATATTAGTACAATTATTCACACTTAAATTTGGTATCTTCGAAGGATACGTTCTTATAATTCTCATAATTCCTGGCAGTCTCTTCATCCTTTCTATCTTCTTGTCTTCCTTGAAATCCCTTGTCAATGACATCTCTAACTTCTTGGCTTCTTTGGCACGAATCTGAATGATACAAATGATACAAATCTTTTGTGTATTTGCAGCATAAAAGCAAGCCAATTCTGCGAATTCAATATAACTGATAAGTTAATATATTTACTTTTATTTCCTACATGTCCAAACTTGCTTTAAATAGTATATACACATTATGTCCACATGAAAAAATGTGAGACTGACCTTGACATTGGCTGCAAGATGGAAATAGCTTACACTTTACACTGTGTGAATGGATTGAGGAGGGCAACTGGGGGCAGTTATGTGCTTGAAGAATGACATACATATAAAGGCAAAATATAAGTGCTGATGAATGTACTGTGTTGAGATTGCAGAGTACATAACTTTCAGAATATAAAGAAATATGATCTGAATATGATCTCTCTTTCTCCCTTTCTCAATTTTTTTCCAATTGCTCGCTGGCATGTACCTTGCAAACTTGATCTTCCCCAAGCCGAATTGAATCTTGTCCATGCATCAGGAAAGTTGGCATAAAGCTTGAATATGTTCTGAGTAAGTTTCAGGCAACCATTCATTATTAGGAATTCAGATGTCGGGTGATAAATGACATAAAATGATGAGTTACTTCAGAGAATCAGTTCATATACTTCAGACCTAACTTCCACCTTTGTTGCTGAGTTTGATGATAACTGATTTATTGTTCTACTGGCCACAACTCTGTTAAATTTTGTTGGAAAATGATGAAAATCAAATGACCAAGATTACAGTAAGCACAAATTTGTGACTGAAATTAGCCATGCATGACACTTCAATGAAGAATGTAAGGATCTTCCTATGAAGAACAGATAATCTGTTGCCTAAAATATTGACAACTATTTAACATGATTGGTCAGATTCAAAACCTGACAAGAAATATCGATATTAGAGCGCTGACAAACTCAGCCAATTAGATGCATAATCATCATTAATACAAGTGTATCTCACTCACAATCAAACTAAACAGAGATCTTTATGATACCAAGTGTGAGAAAAATATTTATAAAAAAAAAAACAATGCAAAAAAAAGTCACCAGTGTGGTAAAAACAATCCCTCCATCAATCAGATGCAATATCACCTCATTAATATGCAAATATCTTGATCATAATTAAACCCACCCAACATCTTGGAATTAACCTATTTGCCAAGAATAAAACAAGGTCAGAAATACCATCACTCAAATGAGAAGGAGATGAGCCAATTCGATGCATTGTTACTTTATTAATACATTCAATCTGGATCATACTAAAAAAATCCCTGGACATCTTGATGTATTTAGTTTGGTTTAATTAATTCAAAAAGGTACTCAATTTCAGACAGAAGAAACATTCAGAAATATTTAATTTAGCACTGAATGAAATTATTACCTGGCAAAGAAAATAAGTCAGACAAAGAGGGAGTTACTGAATAAAACACTGGTATATAATGGGTTTTGACTAGTCAGACAAAGAGGGAGTTATTGGGTTTTGACTAAAGTCAGTCCAAGAGAGAGTTGTTGAATAAAACACTGGTATATAATGGGGTTTGACTAAAGTCAGACAAAGAGGGAGTTATTGGGTTTTGACTAAAGTCAGACAAAGGGAGCTGTTGGGTTTTGACTAAAGTCAGTCAGAGAGAGAGTTGTTGAATGAAACACTGGTATATAATGGGTTTTGGCTAAAGTCAGACAAAGAGGGAGTTGTTGAATAAAACTGGTATATAACGGGTTTTGACTAGAGTCAGTCAAAGAGTGACTTGTTGAATAAAACACTGGTATATAATGGGTTTTGACTTAAGTCAAAGAGGGAGTTATTGAATAAAACACTGGTATTTAATGGGTTTTGACTAAGTCAGACAAAGAGGGAGTTGTTGAATATAACACTGGTATATAATGGGTTTTGACTAAAGTCAGACAAAGAGAAAGTTATTGAATAAAACACTGGTATATAATGGGTTTTGACTAGTCAGACAAAGAGGGAGTTACTGGGTTTTGACTAAAGTCAGTCCAAGAGAGAGTTGTTGAATAAAACACTTGTATATAATGGGTTTTGACTAAAGTCAGACAAAGAGGGAGCTGTTGAATATAACACTGGTATATAATGGGTTTTGACTAAAGTCAGACAAAGAGAAAGTTATTGAATAAAACACTGGTATATAATGGGTTTTGACTAGTCAGACAAAGAGGGAGTTATTGGGTTTTGACTCAAGTCAGTCCAAGAGGGAGTTGTTGAATAAAACACTGATAATGGGTTTTTACTAAAGTCAGTCAATGAGGGAGTTGTTAAATAAAACACTGGTATATAATGGGTTTTGAATAAAGTTAATTCAAAGAGGGAGTTGTTGAATAAAACACTGATATATAATGTGTTTTGACTAAAGTCAGACAAAGAGGGAGTTGTTGAATAAAACTGGTATATAATGGGTTTTGACTAAAGTCAGTCAAAGAGGGAGTTATTGAATAAAACACTGGTATTTAATGGGTTTTGACTAAAGTCAGTCAAAGAGGGAGTTGTTGAATGAAACACTGGTATATAATGGGTTTTGACTTAAGTCAGTCAAAGAGGGAGTTGTTGAATAAAACATTGGTATATAATGGGTTTTGACTAAAGTCAGTCAAAGAGGGAGTTGTTGAATAAAACACTGGTATTTAATGGGTTTTGACTAAAGTCAGTCAAAGAGGGAGTTGTTGAATAAAACACTGGTATATAATGGGTTTTGACTAAAGTCAGTCAAAGAGGGAGTTGTTGAATAAAACACTGGTATTTAATGGGTTTTGACTAAAGTCAGTCAAAGAGGGAGTTGTTGAATGAAACACTGGTATATAATGGGTTTTGACTAAAGTCAGTCAAAGAGGGAGTTGTTGAATAAAACACTGGTATATAATGGGTTTTGACTAAGGGCAGTCAAAGAGGAAGTTGTTGGGTTTTGACTAAAGATAAATATGAGCAAGATCTGGAATGAAAATTTCCATAATAAACCCCATAAACCAAATAACGGAACATGTCATTAAATTTTATGAGCTGACCAATAAATGTAAATCAAGTTATCAACTATGACATTCCTAAATGGAATAAGACCTTGAGAAAATAATGAAAATTCAACAAGTCCTTGAATATTTATTTATCAACTTTATAATGGTATAAAAATATAGGATTTTGATGAATGAAACAAGAACCATACATTATGACGGTAACATGCGTCATGCATTTTTTATCTTATTATTATTATTGTTACCCATTTTAAGGTAGACACACTTTAATTTCATTACTTATGTCTTTTTAAGGTGGCAAATATACATTCATTTCTTGACTCGAGTCATTTTAAGGTGGCTTTGCTTTAATTTCATGACTCGAGTCCTTTTATGGTAGACTTAATTCAAAATAATAATTCAAGCCATCAAAACTAGTTTTTGGGAGGAAAATGTTTACCCCTTGTATATACATTTTATTTTGCAGAACTATGACCCATTTAAGGAAATGGTGTCATCTCAAATAAAGTAATATTTATGGCACAAGGGAACAGCTTGGCCTGAACACAGCATTAAAGTACAGTAGGATATGAAGAGTGTCATTTAATCCATCTCCTGTCACAAAATCTTCTTTACAGCCCGACTGGCTCTGTATGGCACCTCATATTTGCAGGGGTAAAGTCTTTTTTTATCCACAACTAAATAAAATCTGGCTATATCCTTGTGGAAAAGTTGCTAAACACTTGTGTATGTATTAATATACCATCAAAATAACGCATACCAATATTAAATGCAGCAGCACTCAGTTACCTTTTCCAGAAGAGACTGGGGTATGCCTTTTGTTGCTGTCAAATTATGGACAGGTGTTTGAGGTTCCATTTTGATTGGCTGGCTTATTTCAGACTCTTTACAAACTTCCTGTAATGCCTTCTCAACCTTTAAAACACAAAAAGAAATTGTTTCTAATTACAAAAAAAGAATCAAATGATTACATCAAAGAACAGGGTTCTCTACAAAGAAATAGAAGTGGATTTAACCAAGAATACTTCATCTCTCATAATTTCACTCTATGCTGCAGAGATTCTGTACCAGCTGCCACATTTTACGTTTTCCTATTCTGAATTCTTCCCATCATTTTCCATGGAGGAAAATAAATTTATTCCTTGCATTTCATTGTTTTATTTTTTGTTTTTTGTCTGCACAAACAAAAATGCTGCACTGAA
The DNA here is from genome assembly GCA_028554795.2 of Sinohyriopsis cumingii. Lineage (NCBI taxonomy): Eukaryota > Metazoa > Mollusca > Bivalvia > Unionida > Unionidae > Sinohyriopsis > Sinohyriopsis cumingii. Next base: position 138,057,414 of record CM068838.1, on the reverse strand, counting down.
AAAATAAAATCTGTAAACTATGTACAGCTTCAGGAACTTCAACCAAAATGACTTCACAATCTGACCTTTTATCAAGGTATTTATATGGTCCATTTCAGGAAATTCAACCAAAATGCAGCCAATTTGACGTTTCCAGATGGTGATATGGTCCAATTCAGAAAGTTCAACCAAAATGACCTGGCAATTGGACCTTTCATCAGGATGCTAACATGGTCCAATTCAGAAATGAGCATCGTGTATGCATTTGTGAACAATTTTGTCAATGCCTGGCTAACTACATGCATGATCCTTATGTGTCTAGCAAACCCGGCTTGGTATCTTATTAATAAGGAAAAAGTACCTTATGACAACTTTACAGATGGAGACTCGACCCTTGTTTGCAAAATGTCTTTCATAACTAAGAAATCGTGTTATCTAGTTGGAAAGAAAGGTTTTAGCTAGCCTATGACGTGTTGCCAAACTATGGGACAGATCTGAGACAGTAACAGATGTGCAACAAAGGACAGTACATGCTTCATCACATTCAGTTCAGTCTTTACCAACAAACTGGCTGAACACAACAGATTACATAAGTTGAACATAGTGTGGGGAATAGGTTTTAATTTCAAAACTGATTAATGGTTTGACATACACATGCAAGCACTAAATTTAATTAAATTCAATTAATAACAACAGTGTGCATGATATACACATGCACTATGTTTAAGGTTACACACTGAAGGAAGAACAATGGTTTCCTCAAAATAACTCCATGTAGATAGCTGACAATTTTGTGCAGAAACCATATCTCTTCTTTCAGAGTGAAATTGAGCTTTGCCTTTTGGACCCCAAAACTGACAGGCTTCTTTTTTTCTAAGTAAAAGATTCACAAAGTTTGGTCCTTGCCTGTGATGTAGAACTACCAGTAATGTGCCGAAAACATTTTCCTTCTTTCAGTGTCCTTGACCTTTGGACCCCAAAAATCACCAGTCTTCTACCTTACCCCAATGTAAGCCATAATCCATGCATAACGTTTGGTTTAGGTATGTCACATGAAACTACTGTTGTTGTATAAAACATTTTTTCACAGCTTCAATCAGTTGCCTTGACCTTTGCCCCTTCTACTCCAAAATCAAAAGGATTCTTCCTTATACCAGCTGCAAGCCATCCACAATATTTGGCAACCATGAATAATGGAAAATTCTAGTTATTTTACGGAAACCATTGTTCTTCCTTCAGTGTGTAACCTTAATGTCTCGCCACTTAAGCTGAAAATCGACAGGTTTCTTTCTAACCCCTGGTGCAAGCCATATGGAAACTGTTTTCCTCCTTTAAGACAATAACCCTGACCTTTTGAGCCTGAAATCAAAAGGTATTTTCCTTACCCCAAGTACAAGCAATAAAAAAGATGGCAGAGAAGTTGAATCACTGCGTGAAAACTGTTTTCCTCTTTTTGGGCAATGACCTCAACCTCTGAACTATTGAGCCTGAAATTGATGCTGTTATTTCTTACCCCAAGCTCAATCCATCCAGAATATGGACAAACTGAAATTATTGCGAAGAAACCAAATTGGCAACAGATGGACATATGGATGGACACCATCTCAACATAGTACACTCCATCATGTGGCAGCTGTAAAAAGATGTCCAGATACTATGCGGTTTAAATCAGTCGACTCGTATATACGATGGACATGAATCACTAACATGCTGAGAGAAAAGCCGCATTTTAAAATGGCAAGATTTTATCAAGACCATAAGCAATCCTGATTCTACTTTATACTACTGATGAAGAAACAGTTTTTAAAGATGAAAGAGCCATTTATAATCAATGATGTAAAAATTGTTTTCAATGACTTAGCTGGTATGGTTAATTGACAAAACTTGTCAAAAGCGGTACAGGATGTACCATCATTAGCTGAATGCAAAAATCACATACTGGTATGTACCCTGTGTATGGTATTCTGTTTTGGTTTCTAAAAAGTAAGAGAGTAATAACACCTTAGGTAAGAGTTGACCCCTCCTACACTCCAACACATCTTTAGCAGTCTGATATTTTCTCTCCACTGGAGCTTCAGGAAGGGGTGCAGCTACAACATCTGGGACCTGATCCAATTGGAATCTAGGATGCCAGCGTGTAATTTTGTCATCAGGAATTGTCAATGGCTTCTCCAGTTTTGATAAAAATTCCTGGAAGAAATAAAAAGTAAACTCAAGATGTATGTGTGTTTATGTTAGAGAGGGGGGAGGGAGATATTGTGAAATTTATGTAATACTTAGCTGCACATACTTTAAAAGAAGAGAATCAAGTGGTCCTGAGATCATTCACCTTACATCTGAATATTATCCAAATATGAAAAAATTGCCAATTTAAATAACACAAAATACATAGGTTCAATATAAACTTTATTGTAAATATAAATAATCTTATGCATAATGGGGGCAAATCCTGTCACTGCACACTGCACCTGCTGAGCTCTGAATTTTTCCTACAGGAATATCTCAGGAAGAGTTTGTAGGGTTGCGAATAGTGTCTGACACCTGTATATGAAGCCACAAGGGGCTGATACAAGGTATATAGGGACACTGATAACCAAAACTTGACAAGTCTAATCCTGAGGATTGCTATGATAACAAACATCAGTCGATACTCCCTACATGCACTATAGGAAGTGGGTATGAAGTATATGGGCATAATAGTGGAGTGCATTTAAGTACTGAAACAAATTGGGGGTCAAAAGCAAAGTTGTGAATGCATGAAACTTGGCAATGGCCCAAACATAGTGAAAGGAGCCTGGTGATTATGAACAGTGCGACTGTAATGAAGGCCCCCAAAAATATCTGGGTAAGCAAAATGATTTCTGTTGAAATTTCTTCTTTCTTCCACTGCTGATAATTGATGTTATGAAAAACAAGTTGTTTCAAGGTTTTTCTTTTTTTTTTTAATCATCCATATCTCGTACAGCATCATGTTCAATTTCCCTGATACTGAAAGACTCATATCAAGACACTGTGTTTAAAGTTGGTCAGATTGCTGGGGTTGGAGTTTTAAAAAAAGTTTTCTAAATATCAGCCTTTTCTATCAAATTTGATAAAAGCCTGCTAAGCAGTTTTTCTACAGTAATCAGTATGTCCATCCATTCTTCAGTCAAACCCACAATCTCGTTAGTTCCCAAATTTTTGATGGCTTGCCATGAAACTTAATCAAATAATTATTGTAATTTTACCTGAAGATGAGTACACTGACAAATCGGTTTGCTCTCACTATTGTTGACAGAGTTACTGCCCTTTGTTTCAGGTTAATGCAGTGTATGACACTCTCATCAGCACAATTTGTCCTGTATTGTATTACTGAATTTCACATCTAGTATGAATTTTCAAGGAATCACATCAAACTTTAAAGATGATATGGTCAAAATTTTAAGATGGACTTTCTCCAGCAGTTTTGGTAGAGTTGTTGCTATTCCAGCCCAATGCAGTGCAAGACAAAATCTTTCTGTGAATGCAGCACAACTTGCAGTTTTCTACGAGTACCTATTTTTATCAACAAGATCTCTAATGTCAAGACAATCTCTTTTCAGGGGAGGGGGAATGGGTGGGGTGGGCTTTTTTTGCTGTTGAGCTGAGATATAGTTTCTTTAATCTTCAGAATATAATATGGTGTTATTTTCTATAAATCAGACAGACCCGATTCTGGTCCTCCCTTAAAACATAGAACCGGATTCATACAGATCAGGAGAGCTGAAATTCAGTGACTTTTCAATGATCAGTTTTCAGTTTACAGTGACAACTCACGGTATCAAGTGTTCTGCTTCAGTTACTAATTTAAATACAAGAAACAAATACAAAAACATAAATGGAATATGAAAGGGAAATGATATTTCAAAAGAAAGTCACTTTAACCCAGATGTTAACCACTGCCCTTTAGCTTCTATACTTTCTTCTCCAGTTGCAGTGCAACTCCAGTGCTAATGGGGGTGGGGATGGGGTACCCACTGGTTACAAAAATGAGGTAGGATTAGAACAAAGAGGAGGGAGAAGGAAATTGCCATAGTTCACTATATACCTAACAGTTGTATACACATTAATTCTGTTGATTTTTTTAAGCTGAATCTGTTCCTTACCAGTGCTGAGATGCTCCTGTTTACTGGGGATATACATAGCTAGCACAGACAGCTGGAACATGTTTGAAAACTGTTCCTTATGTTTATTATGTACATGTTTTCACTGCTCATGGGTAATGTCTTTTGGCTCCAAACTAAGATTTTTCATAAACTCTGCTTAAGTTTCACGTTCCTGAAACAGTGCTTTACTGACTACAATGCCAGATTTCCTATGCTGTATTAGAATGTTAAGTCCATTAATGCCATATTCTTAACCATTATAAGGCTATATGTAGCTATGCTCAAGGTATTTTGAATAATGCATCTTTATGGAGAACTATAAACATTTTTGGATTTAACCTCATTATTACATATTTCTGTTTGTTTCTGGGGTGTTTTTGTCACTATTAAACCTTAAGATACTATGCCAAAAACATGAAATCTAAAAATATCATGTAGTCAAAATTTTCCGGACTTTGTAAATTTGCAAACATGTACAAAATATATACTTTTTACAGTACCCTAAATTAAATAAATGGGTGATATTCCTACATTTCTTCAAGTGAATTAAGAAGACAGTAAAAACATATCCCCATTATGTTCCCATCTATAGTACAAGTCACATGGGTCATGTATGCACATTTACTCATTTTAAATTAAATATAAATTTTCTTCTAAAACTGAACACTAATTTTCATTAACCAAAGTCTATTCAAACCTGATTATTGAATGCTCTGTCCCTTAACTGTCACCAAGAAACTTCCAGACGAAAACTATCGCTATGGACTTCTACAATGGTAGCCGTGTACTAAACATGGGTCAAAATAAGAGCGTGTCAAGTCGAATCGTCACAATCGAGGTTAGTACAAATTGGTTTACCGATATGCATAGCTTACATTGTGACATAACAGCATGTGACATTCAATCCAGAATGTACTGGATCACACTTTTAGGTTCATTTCGTCCAAAAATGTCTAAGTACTTAACGTTGATTTTGCTGTATGCACCTATCGGGCTGTCTAAATAATGACCTTCCAAAGGAATATGGGATGTATACAAATCCAAATGAAGTGAATAATTGCCACTTAAAGGTACGTAGAATTAAATTCTAAAAAATAAAATAATCAGTGCTGAATGCCTACATGACCCATGTGACTTGTTCTTTAGGATAATTTGGTGGTAAATCGTCCCCGATTGTACATTAGAATTCACCTTGCATTGATTTACCTCGAAAAGAAAATATAATCCAGGTGAATCAAAGAATATAAATCAGTGTTACTATTCATTGTTTCAATTGCACTCATGTACCACTAACATGAGCAATAAATAAAATAACTACATAACACTATGAAACACTCCTCAAAAATAAGGAGTTAATCCGTGCTTATAAGTCCAGAGATTGATGCTAACAATCGGCAAATGATTAATCCAGAAGTTGACACCTCTTATGCATGTGATCAGACCTATTAAAATTAAATATCTAGTCTGTTTGAAAAGTTATGAATTTGTTATATAGTGTGCTGATTTTGGTCAAAATGGTGACATGCATTTGCAGTGTAACATTTTCCAGCTTTCAAAATGATGTCTGTTCCAGTTCTGATTGCAAATCAAAGCTCAATTTCAGTCAAGGAGCATCATAAAAAATTCTCATTTTTAACACTTCTCTAGCTCCAACAATCTGATATAATTCATAACTTTAAAATAAACTGCCATCACTATTGTCAGCCAGTAGGCCTATTTGCCGAACTGAATCATCTAAGACAAGCCATGCTGGGTTTCAGCCCTTTTGGATTGTCCTGGTAGCCCGTATTTTAAATACGCATTTGTAAAACTTCCTCGATGCATGGTTTAAACTACGACAGAATGTCTTGTCCAGAACCCAATCTGACATTTACACTGAGTGAAATCAAACCTACCAATGATAGACCTTCTCAAAATGAAAAGACTATCAAATAGATGTGTTTCAATAATGTATCTTATAGTAAGATGTCAACTGTGAATCATATTAATACCCAGCACATGTATTGTTTCACTACTAGTTCTCATCCATTACCCTACCATGCACCTAATATATATCATCAACATCAGTCATATGGGATAAATGGTACTCAAATCAGATCATCCATCTGAGGTCCCTTTTAGCCGATCCTGCCGGTCCTTTTTACAGTATGATTAAGAGAACCAAGACAAGGATATCCAAGTTACATTATTTGACTCCCCACAAGGCTCTATTTTCTAATTTTTTCACCCAAATTTTTTCAATTAAAATAATCCTGCACTTTTGCAATATAGTGAGCCGATTCAAAACATAGCATTCATCAGGAAGTATTATTGCCTCTCACTCTATGTAAAAATTATCAGGTTTTGTACTCTTTTATTAAAATCTGAATAATTATCTAAGAATCTAGCTTTATATGCTGCTCTTAGAAAAGAAACAAAAGCCGAAGAAAAAAGTTACAATTGTTATGTGTTGCAAGTACTGCATCATCAGCATCTCAAGCCACATGCTTTTATTTTTTTAAACGCGCACTGATATGAACATGTTAATGAGGGCAAATTTTCAAGTCAGCATCATTAAATCTAGCTAAAAGTACCAAATTTGTTTCACACAAAGTATTTAAATTTAATTAGATACTTTTAGCTGCTATTAATGATGCTGACCTGAAAATTTATTAAGTGTTACAGATAGGATAAAATTCACCATGCTGTGTGTAGTTTCTAACACAATACCAAATAGATCAACTTCGTGTGCGTGTATCTGTTACTCTCATTGGTTTGTTATCAAAGTTGGAGAGCTATTAAGTTGCTTTAACAGTGAATTTCTTTTTGTTATATATCTGTTGTTCTCATTTGATGTTATAGCAACCCCATCTGGCACATGAGAAGACAAAAGGGGTTTCTTCTTTTTAAAAATAGTTTCTAACACATGGATCGGGCTGAGATAAGCAAAGGTAGCAAACATTCAGATTTCTCATATGGGTGAGAAAATAATTCTGGTCCCTTCGGCAAGTGTCATCACAACTGTATTATAAACTTTGTTCAGTTCATTAGTGAGAATTACATCAACAAGAGATTGGTTGAAATCTTTCATTGCTTTTATTTATGAAGATCTAGCATATATTTCACTAATTTCACTAGGACGAATAATACTGTTCAAATTTAAGGATATCGAAATAGAGGCCCCCTAATACAACATTTTAAAATATTTTTTATAGAGATTAATGAATTTAAATATAGTCATATTGTGAAAGATGTTTGTGACTATGAGGAATTTATAGGCCTCAGCTATCAGCCAGTTGTCATTACTAATTGTAATCTAAACAGGCACATTTTCTGTGTCTTTGAATCATACGTCTGCCTGCATGGAAATTTAGAATGAACACATACAAGAATGGCGCTGCCAACTGCATTTCTCTCAGTTCTACAGAATTTATATACCAGCACAAACTTTTTATGCGGGAAAGATTATCTCACTTCGATTCAGTTACGACTATATACAAGTTATATAACATTTCCTGTAATAGAAAAAGTGTGTACAGTAGTCCCCCTCTTGAACGACCCTCCAGACCAGCAGCCACCCACTTCTTACGGCCAGAATTATATTCAAAAGTACCCCTCAAGAACGGACACCCATCAAATGTAACCAGCGGCCAGCATATTAGTACAAAAATTAAAAATGTTCCCCTCACGAGCGGCCACTTTTAAAAAAATTGTATCCAGACCCAATAATTCATTCATATCGTGACATAAGCAGACCTGCCAACATTGAAAAAAATAAAAATCAGGAAAATCACCATTAAAAATCAGGAGGCAGGGTAAAAAATCTGGAAGTACAAGAGGTAAGGTGTATATATCATGATAAAGATGTTTACTTTTGTTATTTCAGTCCATTGTATTTTGCAGATTTGCATTCCTGCAAAAGTTCATCATTTATTTGTCCATGGGTGCCAAATTTGCTAACAAGAATAGCTTCCAGGGTTGATACTAACAGGCTGGCTCTTTAGCTAGTTCTGTTTTTCTTTTCTGACCACTAAGAATGCTCTCAGCATTGCTGTTGTTGTGCGGTATTGAAAGTATTGATAGCATTACTCTCCCAAGGGCTGGAAACAACAGTTGACCAGATCCATCCCTTTTTTTCCTGAGAGCAACCCACTGATGATCTGCTCTTTCCACATTCAATTCTGCATCTAAATTGTAGATATGATAAAGCTGAAGCAGATCATCAGTGTTGATTCCTTACATTCTGCTGCTTGAAAAGGCCAGATCCTTAAATGATACAACACTGTCCTGACACATCTGCAATACTTGCACAGTGTTTATTAATAACATCTAGACCACCACTTCGTATGGAGAGATGCTGTTACCAACATTGGCAGAATGCAGGATAGGCCCCACGAGTCGACGGATGAATGAAAGCAAACTGCTTCTCCCAATCACTCCTATAATTTTGATCCCATTTCTTTTTCTTGGCTGGTGAAAATTCATCAGTTACTTCCTTTTCTTCTTTTTGTCTCTCTTCCTGCTGAGAAACTTATCCATTATTTTGCTGTGATTTGCTGATGGGGTCAGATAAAGAGAACCACACTGACAGACAATCTCTTTGTATAAGCGGATAAAAACCGGAATCAAGCTGGATATGGTAAAGTACTAAGAAACATACCCGACACAGACACAGAGAAATGGAAAATGATGTTTTGGTATATAAAAAGATATGGATTTTTTTCTCAAGTTGAAAAATCGGGGAATAAAAAGATAGGTCCAAAAATTGGTATTCTCCTGATTTTTTTCAGTAGGGTTGGCAGGTCTGCATAAGGTAAGTAATCAGATTATTGTCGATACATGTCTCCCAAGGTTAAGTTTCCGTTACTGAAGGAAGTGATGACTAAAGTACATGTAACATTAAGATTAATATATTATATCATTGTCTACAAAAGACGATGTTTAGAGGAAATGGGCTCAACAATGTTATGATAAGAGTTCTTGGCTTCACACATCTGTCAAGTTCTTCTCATTGATGATTACAACCGGACATAACTGTCAAGATCATAACAGGGTCAGCATAGGCTAAAAATATTATTTTGTGCATTAACACACGCACACAGAAATTAACCTTGAACAAACCAGGGTACCAGACAAAGACCAAAAAAATCACATGACAACACATTTATCACTTCCTTTACGAAGAAGGCATTTCGTCCACTCGACGAAAGTTTCATCTGCATAATTAAACCGCATACAGTTAGCAACATCCAAATAAATCATTACCAAACATTAACATGTCATCATGTAAATGGAGACGTATTATTTTAGAAGAAAGTTGGCTATTCTACTTGACAACATCAGGTGAGGTGGAAAGGGGAGACTTGGCGAACAATTTTATGTAGAAAAAACTTGAATAAAACATTTTGTGTTGAAAAGACTTGAATAAACATCGTAACCAATAAGGAGGTTATTCAGCAGCAGTGGGGAAAATGGAACAAAATGGAAAGAGAATTATGTACCAAGATTTAAATGACGTTTTTAAATGGTTTTGCAATGTGCATGACAACAATACCCGCTCACATATCACGCTAAAGCCAAAAATAAAAACTTAACGTATATTCAGTTGAAATAAGTATTATTATAAGAAGAACCTTTTAAAAATTAATGATACTTTTAAACGTAGATATTAAATGCTTTGAAATATGCAGCTTTCTTACTACATACATTACATATACTTCTCACAAAAAAATTAGTTCCCCTCTGGAAAGGCTACACGTCTTATAAGGCCAATTTCCCAGTGCAGAAGGGGTGACCGTATAAGAGGGGGACCACTGTATTTTAAACTGTTTATTTGGATCGAAGCTAGAATAATATTTTCGGGGGAAAAATACATCAAAATGTCTGGTGGGTAGATGTGTTTGTCAGCAATCTCAGATGTTGCAAGATAGACGACAATTTGGTATGCATATGGTCATAACTGATGCACCAAAATGCAGTTCAAGATGGGTGGACGTAAGTAGTCCCAACAGAACAATTCCGATGGAGAATGAGCAAGATCAAGGTGATCAGCTCTGAATGCATTTGGCAAGATGTCAGTGGAGAAGCAGGTTCTTATTGGGGGGTAGGGTGGCTGAGGTGGGATTCAGGCATAGTATGCCACCAGATCTGTCATTTGGCCTAAACATGCCCCAAAGCAAAGTTTGCAAATTTGGTCTTAATTGGTCCTATGGCTTGTGAGTTGTTTCAACAGCAACTGTTGATGGAATGACATGCAAAAGGAACACAAGGCCATACCATAGGCTGACTTGGCCTTATGAACAAGGGAACTAATAAAACCAAAGTAGCATAAAATAATACTACAAATTTCAGTTTGAACAAATTCAGAACTTGGCATCAAAACCTACCGTAAATAAGTACACAGAAATTCAGAACGAAAAAAAATACATCACCCAGCTTTTCAGAAGTTTAAAATGTTGCAATTAACTGTTATGTGATGTACAAGAATACCCTGTGGTATTGTTTGACTATCCTAATCAAACTCCTGTGGAATATGTCTTTTCGCTGAAGGAGATGCTTGGCTGTGAACAATGCTCTGGTGTTGGGCTCTGTTTTTACATTTACTGCATCTGGGGGAAAAAAGGAATAAAATGTGTACAAGCAAATTCAGTAAATTTTTGTCCCTAGCTAATTTGTGATTAGGTAAAAAAAAAATGTTCACAGTAAGAGAAATCTTACTTTGACCTTTAAATCAGAGCTTTGAAGTTACTGGGGAGACATTGAAAGTAACTGCTGATACAAGCCTATATTCCAAGTTTCATTACAGATCAAAAATATGGCCACCAGTGATAAAAAGCTCAGCCTGCTAGATGCAAGACCGCCTCATTAATATGTGGATCTGTATAATTACTAATTTCATCCTAGATCTTCATGACATTCCAAATGAGCTCATAATCAGACCATATATATTACCTACAGAGTGCCAACAAACTCTACCTGATACCAGATGACCACAATAATATGCATTATCAAACTTGTCAAAACTCTTAATGATAGAAGCTTATATTTAATCATAAATCTGGTAGTATGTAAGCTCAGTGAATCAGTTGCAAGATAACCTCATCCTTATCCATAGATCTCACTCAGTATCAAAACCATCAGAGATCTTGTTAATGTAAGATTATATTCCAAATTCAGGTAAGGGCTGTTCCAGTTAATATACTTGGGACCCAGGGAAGGCACTTCAATGTTCAATCATAATATATAGATACAATTTAGAACATTTATCATTTTCATATGAACTCTCTAGGTAACCCAAGCATCCTGGTGTGGTATTTATTAAAAAGTGCCTTACCAGTTACTATGTATGTTTAAATGGAACATCCCTGAGAAAATATGACCTGCTTAGTGGCAACAAGTAAGTCATGCCAGCTGGACAGATGACACGCATGTCTGGAGCAATGTGATTTGTCTATATGGTCATCTTCATGCCTTCAATAAGTGGTTTAACTCCTTATCTTGTATTAGTTCTGAGTTCTCCTTAGTTAGATTTTATGACAGATTGGCATCATTTGTATAAATCTGCAAGGCCTTTAAACTAAGACACTTTCTGTAAAATAATGTACAGAATAAGTTAAAGGCTTTTATATTTTAAGTAATAGTTGTCATATTTGATGGCAGAATGGCACCATTTGTCTAAACTTAACCCTTTATGCCAAGACGATTCCTGCCAAGTTTAACCATGTTATGTCTATTTGGGGGCACTGAGTGGCCAAAAATGCTCACTGTTACGGATCACTGCCATCTCACCTCTGTCTGCATGGGTTCAGCCCATGTAGGTATGTGAGAAAGCTTGCCAGTAGCTTCTCGTGGGTCGGTGGTTCTTTCCGGGGTTCTTCCTCCACCATTAATACTGGCCGTCATGTATAGCCTATCTTGTACTGAAAAATGGTGTTAAACCCCACAACAACAAAAAATGTATATTTGATTTTATTTTTAATTTCATTAATGTCAAAGTAATGTAATTTTATTTACTAGGAATTTGATAATTTCCAGAAATTAGTTTGACCCAACTGTTAGTCATAAACAATGAACTTTGTATCATTTGCTGACCTAGTTCCTGTCCTTGATTGAGACTCCAGTAAACAACTTTTTTAATTCATTTTTAATGTGTGAATGATAATAGTGAAATTGAAGCTGTACTGGAATATGTGACCTTAGACGTGTAGATACCTTCTAAACAATTTTGGAATGTGATCACGTGAGCCTCATGCGGGTATCTGTTTTGCACATTATTTGTCTGTATAACCTTTGTCTATAGAGAAATAATTTCAGTTGGGCTTTTACCTTGTATACTGGAAAAGTTTTTGTTTGTGACCAGTTTGGAGTTATATTTTAATTTTAATTCAAATTATTTGGATTCTTAAAGATTAATTCTTTTTCCTGGAAGTATTTGAGTGCTCATAAAGAATTCTTGGACAAAGGCAGTTATTTAAATTTTATTAGGAAATAAAAAAAATGGAATATCATTGTCTGTGGAATAACAAAGAACCGTAGACATTACAGCACCAGACTGACTACATTATACGTCATTGCCTTCCATTTTGGATTTTTTGTTGGGACTCAAATTTGAATTCATTAGAGCATTTCATTACTAGGACTTCTAAAATTGAATTCGTGGATTATTTTTGGATTTGAAAACCGTAAGTTCTTATTTTTTCATTTTTACAGTGTTTTCCCAGGGAAATAAATTATTTATTAAATTTTCAAAGCTTGTTTTTTTTCTTTTGTTACTGTTTATTAGAGCATAAACATATAACACCTAAATCTAATAAGTAGCTTGTGAGAAGTCATTTAAAAGATTTTCTGCTATTTAGTATTACAATTTTTCAGTCATATCGCTACAATGTCTGCAGTGTGGCAGTTTATAGTGATGTCTAGCATTTGGGACATCATGCCGCAGACATAGTATGATGTCCAACCTAGTCACATTATCCTGACACCAGGTTGACCAGTCCTATCACTAACCTCTTAACACTGAGCGCTAAGCAAAGTAGCTGTTAGTACCATTTTTGGTATGACTGCTGGGGTTCAAACCCACAACCTGCTGCATCCAAGACAGATGCTCTAACCAATAGGCCACCAGAGCAGTCTACCTTTTAATAACCACAGCCCTTGATACAAGAATGTACCCGGACAAATTCAAATTTTGCTGATCAGTTTTACTCTTGACTGAGGTGTCTGAAAGTTTTTTTCTATCTAATGGTTGTCATATTTCTCCGTGGCTCAGCATCATTTGTATGAAGGCCATCATACCAAATTTTGCTGAGCAGTTTTTGAGAAGGTTTTATTTTATGTTTAAGCAACACAGTGGATAGACATCCTTGGCACAAATTTGAAAGCTCCCCATGCAGTAATGCTTATGCTCAAATTCTGTTTAACTGTTTGTGAAAAGAGACAATGTTTCAACATTTCTCAGTGTTTCATGGCATTAGCAGGGCAGAATTAGCAAAATACATGCCCTCTCAGCAAACTTGAATTACGTGCAGTTCTGGCAAGACAGGTCAGTCTTACTCATGACAGCATTCTCTTTCATCACTAAGAACCAGCTTCCTTCCACAGGTAAATAGACTTATGTCATGAAACCTCTGTCAAGTTTGGACACACCAGCTGAAGGCCAACTGCAAGACCCAGTTCAGGCTTTCATGTGGTACCTTAATAGAACAGAGCCTTTGCGTCGAGGGAGATTACATCTATTTCTACTTCTTATAAAAGGACAGAAGGATACATTAAAACAAACTATCTCCAGGATTATTTAGGTTATTTGCTCGGCATATAGAGAAATAACCTTAGTTCAAATAAATTTATTTCACATTTCTGCTCATAAGGTTAGAGCAATTGCCACCAGCCTAGTATCAGACTGGAACTGTTCCCTAACCAACATTCTCTCGCTTTTATTTCTGAGGTCTGTTATCCCAGAGGGCTCAATTCATTATGGTAGGACCAATAATTGGAGCCCAACAGGCAACCTTCCAGGTTGATCAACAGCTTTTTAAGAAGTGACTTCACAAATTCTGCTGGATTTGTGGAGTGGGAGGAGGGATTTTTCCCCTTTGAAGCTGTGCCCTGACAGATGGAGTCTCCTCCAGTCACGTTACCTAGAAGCTGTCTTGTATATGTTATGGGACCGTAGATGGTGTTGCTGGGTTAAGGGGTTGTACCTACATCAACCTCTTGCCTATTATCCTAAGGTATTATGATTGGGTAAGATATTTAAAGAAGAAACCAATTTTTCCAAGCAAAATATGTTTCTAATCTGCGTAGTGGTAAAGGCAACATTTTACACTACAACATTAAAAAACTGAATATGCTTCACATATCAAATAAAATAAAAAAAGTAACACCTACCCCTATGGCTCTAGAACAAAAATGGAGAACGTACACTCCTTGACAGATCCAAAAGACCAATGTGTCAATTAGAGAAGAAACTTGCCTTCAACCTACAGGAGAATGATTATTAGTAAAGGTGAAATAGTCATTTGTTGCCTTATTCTGTGACAGTGTGTTGAGTGGCTCTGCTCAGTACTTGTGCCATTCTTGAGATTGACTCCCATGTATGTCCTGAGCTATTTGGAGTAGGAGAAGACAAGCTATGTTCTGCCTGACGGAGGATAGCCATTGAGACAAAAGTCCAATATCACAGCCATGGCAACGATATTGCACACTAATGGCAGAGTGTCATCAAAGGCCCTCTGATCCACATGTATGGAGTGTGGCTTTATCATCCCCAAAGTAGCAATATCACTGTCAACTGCTGGGGTTTCCTAATGAAAGACTGGTGAGTGCCAATGGTAGAATTGCCGACAAACTGATGATGGCGCAGTCAGAATGTCTGTAACTCTCCCGTAAGATCAACAGATGCTGAAGCTCTGATCCAGGTTGTAAATGGAGTGGCAGGAGGGCAAAACTCGGGGGTTCATAGGTATAAAACATCCTCAAATGGTGGCTTGGAAGGCTGGTCAAGGCCAGTGACAACAGAAATTATCTATCCGTGTGGGAGGTTATTAGGATCATCAGTTGGGATCAGTTTATGGTAATTTTTATCCATGTAACCAGTCCACATGTCTGTTGAACGAGAGGGAACTTGACTGTTTGCTAGCTCTTTCCCTCATTGTTATGCAATAGTAATCTAGTCAAACCCCATGGGGGCAAGGTAGAGGGAGTTGCCAAATATGGTTAGTCCTGTGATGGTGACTTGGGTGCCGGACCTGTTTTAGAGTGTGTCAATGTCCAGCGCTTTGTGGCTAAGGTTAAGTTGATTTATCTCCCTTGTCCATCTGAATACCACATGCTAGAATTGTTAAAATAAACCACAGATTATATTCAAGTTTTAAAATAGTTTGCTTTGATTCTAGTTCTATATTTGTTTCATAAAAGTAAATGCACAAAAAATAATTTTGACTCTTCTTAACTTTATTTCATTTCTTAAGACATGTACATTAGCTATCTGATATTTATTACCTCTGCACTTGGACTCATATGATGTCTTATTGTATTAATACTTTCAATGCCATGTAACTCAGTTCTGTCAACTTTGTAACGGGAACAGGCAGCACTGATTTGAGTACTATACTTATTCTGATGCTGGCACAAGTAACTTCCCACACAATGAAGTGCTTGCATTTGTTCAAAATCTCTTGACCACCATTTTAGTTGGATGAAGGCTGTTAGTAGCCAAGGGATGCCAAAGTCAGATGAACTATGAGTTAATTTTCTTTAACAAAACTGCAAATGTCTGATCACATAAAGCCTAATTTATTTTACATATTCACACAAGCCATATCTAATCATACTGTGCCAAATACTATGTTGTAAAAATTTTGGAAACATCTACTGGGTACCCCTCAATCCTAATAATTGGTTACACAGGTACTGTACAAAGGTAAATTGCATTATATGTGTAACAAACCTGAACTGCTTTAATGCCAAACCCCAGGGAGGTATAAGTGTAAATATTACTAATACAAGTGGCATAAATGCATAATCTGATCATAAAACGAATAACCTATATATTACATGCCATAATTACCTATATATTACATGCCATAATTACAGGAAAATGTATGGAAAGTTTATTTATGCTACTTCACCAGGATCTGTAATTTGTTAAAATTCTTGTCACAATCAGCTAAATCCATGTGGATTAGTAGGAGGATACAAACACAATACAATCTGATAAATTATTCATATATAACACTCACTTGAATATTTCTACAAGTCCACAAATTCTGCGATGAGCATGACAATATGCTCAGTGTGAAAGCTGTATTACATCACTCCCAAATTCTTCTTTCAAAATCTGTAAAGTGCTTCTGTTTAGTTCTTTTTCATGATCCAAAACATTTTAAAGTTTAGCAAAATCCCTCCCCAATAATGTTTTTCAGTAATGTAACATATAATAAGTTCACATCGATAAAGCCAGTTTCGCTTAACAGTTGGCACCATTTTTTAAGTATAGACTGGTCCGCTACCCAATTGTGTATCAAAATATAATGAATTTGTGTCACATGGTTTCAAACTGAAGAAACTCATTTTTTTAAAATTATTTTTGTCATATATAGTTACAATAAATATGAAATAAGGAAGTAGACAGATGTCTACAATGGATAAATGCGCAATAGACAATAGTCACAAATCTCGAGCCTTGAGCTGTGTGATATTGTCTCTCTGGATCCTGATGTCATCAGATATAATCATCGATGGAAACAGTTTATTCTTTTTAAATAAACTAAAAGGTTACATGATGGCTCATTTTATTACCCGGGTTATTATCAATGGGCGGGTAACCGAATACTAAAATACCATACAATGAAAAACAACCCCGAGTTAAATGGTTTAGGCATTCCTTGACTATCACTGCTCTTCAGCTCAATCATGGTTGTCAAATGAAAAAATGACGTGACTGTGCCAGGAAAATGACATCATCATAAGGATAGTTTAACACAGTCAGTTAGACCCTACGCTGAACACAAAAGTGACTAAAAATATGGACTGCCAATGATGCAAAATATTCCAGAAAAATGGCCTCCAGTTTTTGCAAAGTGGACACAGCTGAGCTACATGCCATAGAGTATTAGGGATATAAGGCAACACCCACATCATACCTGCAAGGACAAACTTCAGCCCATCATATATATATAGGGGCCGACGTCTTATAATGTTGGACTAGTTTCATGCCAATATTACTATGCAGTTACTGAGACGGGAAGTTTTCAAGTGGACAGAATACAGGTTTCACCTTTCATTACAAAAACTACACATCTGGGTATAGGCTTACCCATTTAAAGAAAAAAAAAAATACCCAGGAAATGATACATGGTAATTTTAAAAGTCCAACTTAAACCCCCTTTGTATTTCTAAGTACCTGTACTGTCTGACAAATCAGCCTCAATTGTCAGCTCATAACCGGTTGACTTTTTTCCGAACATAGGGAGACCCTTCTCTTGTCTCAGGTGATAGGCTGTGGGATACACTGTCTTGATCTGTCCAACAGTCTTCTGCTCAAAGTTCCTATACAAGGCAAAAAATGAAAATAAAAACATCCAAAGAAAACCATTAATTGCTAAAACCATCTTGCACAATAGAGACATATCAATATGACTTTCCATTTAGAAAGAGTAGCTGTAATAAGATTTTGAAGAGGGCTGCCATAGTGGCCACAATGCATGACAGATCAGCACTGTGTCATATGTTAAAACCCCATGTTGATATGACCATCCATCCAGCAATAAGATTTTCAATAAAGTCACTGTGGTAGCCATACTGAATTTCTGAGCAGCACCATTTTCGCTACGGCCCAAACAAAACATCATAAGAAGCCTCCAGGTGAAAACCCCATATCGATACAATTTTCTACACAGAAGTAGTGATAAAAAGATTTTGAAGATGGTGGCCATGATGGCTATATTGGATGTCAGATTGGATTTATTTTCAATTAGGACCAACCAGACATCATAAGACATCTTTTAGCAAAAAAAACACCAACCATTCAGGAGAAGTAGTGATAGCAAAATTTTCATAATGGAACACTACCATTTTCATTCAGAACCAACCAATGCATGTGTGAATTTGCATAGAAGTCCTCCAAGTAGTTTTAGAGCAGTGAAAAAATTGTAAAGATGATGTACATCAGACCATCCTATAAGTTCTTGGTCTATTACTACTAGAGCTAAAAAGGTTAGTGCCGTAAAAGTAAATAACTAAGCTGGAAAAAGTAGATGGCAATTTAGCCAGCAACTTGTTGACAATGAGGGCTGTATTTATTAAAACCATTAACCCAGTTTAGACATTTAATGCATAATCTGAAAACAGAAACTGCAACATAAGATAAAACTGATTGGAATAAGAAGTACTGAGATCAAGCTTAAGGTCCATTTTTTAGAGGATGAATTTCATCATTTGTTTTCCCTGCATACAGTTATTTAAGAAATGAATACCATAATGATACCTACTAGATTAACCCTTCAAAAAAAGATTTTTTTCTCTCGGTCTTTTAGAAACTTGCACCTGAAATGATTTAAGACTGAAGTCAATTTGTGTATCCTTCAATATGTTTGTGCACAGTTTAAAACCAAAAAGCATGTCCATTCCAGTGTCACTTATTTGCTCAATTTTAGACCTGCCAATCATAACAAGATTGTCTCCGTAAGGCAGATGATTTTTTTCTGTAAGTTTGATCAGTTTTCATTAAGGTATAACAAAATATAATGTACTACTACTATTGTTATAATGTACTACTTCTATTGTAAAGTTGGAAAACATGTATTTAAAATGTTCAGTATTCCAAAGTGATGCATCAATGGTAAATATTATATTCATCAGCAAAGTTTGTAAAGTATACACAAGACCTATTTACCTCCAGTACAATTATGCAATCTTCAGTTCCAAGGCCTATGCAGCTATATGGCTTGTTGCTATCTCTCAACTTGATGTAATGCATAGAATTTGTTTTGTCATTTCACATTATGACATCAATAGTAGCTCCTGTCATACTCAAATCGATATGTGATGTCCAATAAACGTAATAATGTCTAGAAATGTCAAAATTTTATTAAACTTCGAACTGGTACCCGTCAATCGTAATGATCATTTACCCAGGTACTTGATCAAAGGGAAATTGTATTAAATGTGAACCTGAACTGCTTTGTTGTAGGTTCACACCTGCCAACCCTCAAGAGAGGTATAAGCATAATTATTACTATGTAAGTACGCAAGAAAGCGTAATCTGTCCATAAAAAGAGCAATCTTTATTTTACATAAAAATGTACAAAAAACGTACATTTGTTTATGCTACTTATCTGCAGTTCAATTTTTTGTCACAAATCAGCTAGATCCATGTGGATTAGTAGCTAGTACATGAGAAAGACACAAAAGAAATTGATAAACTATTTTTTATGCATCATACTCATTTTAAGTAGTATATGTGCCTGCAGTAACTTTCGCAAATAATCATTTAGTACAAGAATGATGTATTACATCACTGTCGAATTCTTATTTCAAAAATATTAAATTGCTATTTATTTGTCCTTTAAAATTTAACTTAAGTTTTTAAAACTCCCTCCTATAGCATTTTTTTTAGTTATATAACATCCATCAGTCATATCAATAAATCCTGTTTATTACCTTATCTAATGCCATTTATTTTCAAATTAGACTGGTCCACCATGTATGTGCAATAAAAATAGTATGAATCTGTGAGATGTGGTTTCATATTTAAGAAACCCATCTTTTTTCTTGGAACTGTTTTATGTAAATACTATAAATTAGAAAATAAAGAAATTAGAGGTCTAATGATGAACATAGGGGCTCATATCATTGTTTCCACTTTAACGATCAGTCATACATGTACTATATAATACAAAAATAAATAGGTGCAGTACATAATCTCATCTTCCTTTGGAAATGAGAGGGCAGTATTCCATTCAGTGAGCTGCACTTGCATATCAAGCGACGCAATCATGGCAATGTTGAGCGGTAGTATGGGAAAATGGTCTGGCATTCCTTAAAGGTACGAGAGTAAGCCAAACTTGGGACAAGCAAACAAGTCAAATGCTGAGATAAGAATCGGTACCAAATTTATTAAACTACGCAAAATCTAGCTTGAAATGTCAGTGCTGATTCTTAAATAGGTTGCACAAGTAAGGAGAGAAGTATCATCCCTTGTATTACAATACTGTACATGTATGACAAGTAAACTGTAAGAAATGAAGCAATGATATGAGCCCCTGTGATGATGAATAAATGAGCCTCGAACTTTAATTGTTATTCTGTTTCTTGATCTGAACTTGGAAATATGTTTGTTTTTTTAAGGGGTACTCGGTTGCCCATTTTACTGCCCACATTAATATCAACGGGCAGGTACTCAAGTACCAATTTACATCTTGTATTGTGTCCCTTCCTGCTTTTGTTAAGAACAATCTGAATAACCCTTTTTATTCTTCTGTACTAATTATTAAAAATTTTGGGAGGCTTCTCTTTTTGGTGTTATCATTGTATCAGTAACTGGACGCAATTTTAAAAAATTCTCTAATCAACAGTTTGATCATTCACATGTTAGTGCATGAAAAAACATGTGCATTTTAAAGCGTCTTGGTCCTAATATAAAGTTAGTCTTGTTCCCTAATTCCACTAAAGCTAATATAAAACAATGATCCAAATCAGACACAGATGAGCCAATATTCTGAATTTTATTGCAACAATCATATTTCCATAGTTTTTCCTTTTATTCTATAAGTCTGTATTTTAAGGGTAATTTTCATAAGACTTATGTCAAAATCATATGGGTTGTCAAGTCTGCAATAGTTTCAGCTTTTAAATTTAACATAAAATATTTGATACTTGTATACCAATATATAACTTGTTATTACTGATCACTACAGCACTGAAAATAAAGTTTCTTCTGAGGCCTAAATTACTGAATAAACATGTTCTTATTCTAATGAAATTTTACAAAGATCATCATGGATATGAAGTTACAGTTACAAAGTTTCAAAAGAAATATCTTTAAATATGGCCAGCTGTCAAGAGATTTTCAATGAACAAACTATGAACACACCTGCTTTGCAAGTGAATTCTAAATGGCTTTTGCTAAATCTTGAGAAGACTCTTGTAAAAAAAATGTCCATGTCCTTAAAGTTCAAAAATTTGTGCCACAACTGAAACATTGCTGCAACTGCCCAAGAAATATGCAATATGTCTACTTTAAGTAAATTTCTGCAACCCCGCCAACTAACTTTTCTCAATGGATGCACGACCAAATCGATATCCACTTCTAAAAGTTGTGAGTGAACTTCAAAAAGAAAAAAGAAAAGGACCTCAAGTAATCAAAGCCACCAAATATTGTTCTAAACCAGAAAATCAAATATCTGGTACATGCAAAATTTTGAGACTTTAGGTAGTGTTTATTTTTTCCGCTGTGTGGTTGTGAATTAAAGCTTCCAGTATCTTCAAATTTACTGTGAAATAGACAAAGATACCATCTGTGATCTGGCAAAACCCCAAATCTGCTACATGTGTATTACCGCACAGAATATGCTAAAAGTGATTTTCTCTGCATCTTTATATGAATGTCCAGATTAGAAAAAGGATTCAGAGAAAATGGCTGGAAAGTAATAACCTTCTGGACATTTCCTGGACAGCTGCCTTCAATTTGGAAAAGGTACATATCTCAGTGCGGTTGTGCAGCATGCTCACTACTGTGTCCATGCTTCGGAACATTTCAGCCAGAACTTTGTATTTGTAGGGAAGTGTCAGGGAGGGAGGCGTTGGAGCAGCCAGAGAATGGTATTTCTCATAGGCTGGAACTGCTGAACTGAAATACAGAAAAGTATATGTTGTCTTTCATACTACCTATGCTCTTCTAAAAACAGACTTTAGAAACTTACACTGGAAATTCTAATTTTAAAAATTTGTCTATTTGAAACCATGGTTCATTATCAACCAGAGATTATCCCATAAATAAAAATAAAAATCATTACCTACAGCACTTATGAAATAAGTGAAACAATCTGAATTAAAAAATCCAAAAGATATATTCTTTTGAATGACAATGAAACTTGCCACTGTACTGTAGTTTTACAAATAGCTAACAATCTGTTCACAAACCTTTTCTCTGTATCCATCTCTATTTTGATTGCATCAAACTTCTTCAACTTGGGGCCCCTAGACTTTTCTAGCTCAGCCTTGTTTTTATTAAACTGAATTAGCTGTTCCTTAATCTCTTCTAGTTTTCCTGATTTGGCCAACCTGGCCTTAACTTCAGCAGAGGACAGCTTGGCCTTCACCTCAGCAGCAGAAAATTTCACCTTGACCTCAGTATCAGCAGATAAGTTAGCCTCTACCTCCTCTGGAGACTGCTTGTCAATCTGAAAAAGAAAGTAACATCATCCTCCTGCTCAAAGTTTTGTTTGCATTTACATATAATTTTTTAAAACCTTTATATAAACTTCTCATGTCATGGTCTCTCTCAACAACTCGCAGTGTATCCCTTAGGGGTGCAAGACTCAGAGTCAAAAATCTCCTTGGTGTCAAAACTGGGGGTCATATGGAGTAAAAAACAAACTTTGGTATCAAAACTGGGGGTCAAATTAAAAATTTGGGGGTCTCTAAAGCGCAAATGAGGGTAAAGGAAAACACTGAACTCAAGATGCCATTTTTTGCAAACATGCTTCTTCTTTCCATTGCCATCAGTTTCCATTACATAAAGGTTCATTGGATGAATTTAAACTTTTGACCAATCAGAATACTCTTTACGAGAGGCATGGGCTAACTAATACGTTAAACAATCATTGCATAATGGGACCAAACAAGCCATTTTTTAAAAACCAGATTCAAGTCGCTTTAAAATGAAAAAAACATGTCTGATA
Organism: Sinohyriopsis cumingii; assembly: GCA_028554795.2. Lineage (NCBI taxonomy): Eukaryota > Metazoa > Mollusca > Bivalvia > Unionida > Unionidae > Sinohyriopsis > Sinohyriopsis cumingii. The sequence goes on along the minus strand of CM068838.1, from coordinate 138,034,430 downwards.
ATGAGGATATCACTAGAAGGATAGGTGTCACTAAGATCCCTGTAAATCCTAGTTGGCCGGACCATTTTATCACAACGGTCCCCATAATGGACAGCTGTACAGCCAGTGAAATCAAGGGTGTATCCAATGGATCTGGTAAAAAAAAAAAAAAACATGTCCAGACATACAGGCACTGGGTAGACTAAGGGGGGGGGGGGCAATCCCCCCAGTAAGTTGGACAAATCAAAGCATAAATTAGTAATTCAGCATGTTACCAACTCGCTAATATCATCCCTGTTACTAACAGTGTACGTGAAAATAGTGTCACATTTTAGACGCCTTCTAGACTATGCTTTGAACTTCTGCATATCATGCATTTAGTTGGAATTTCTACTGCAACGATATAAGAAAAGAAAATCAAAGCATAAATTAGTAATTCAACAAGTTACTAACTTACTATTACCATTTCCATTACTAATGGAATAGGTGAAAATGGTGTAGCGGTAACTAGTAAATCACAACATGAGGACAACAATAGTGTGGTATAACATGGTCTTATATAGAAGAAATCTATAAAAGTGACAGTCACTCTTGACCAGAAAATCTTAGCTTTGTCTTATACTGCAAATCAACTTGTATATGGATAATGCCATATAAATTGCTTATTGCAAATCACCTAATTTTTCGTATTGACAAAATTCTCCAATAAGTACAAAAAAATGTATGAAAAATATTACATTTTGGGGAAAAGATCCTGTATGAAAAAACACATTTTTAAGCCTGCTACCTCACAAATCCAGCCCTACTAAAAGAAAATTGTCTAATCCTGTCTATTTTTTGTTAAACAAATGGCAGTAACTCTTGCCCATTACATCCGATCTGAACTGAAGATAGTTCAGGTCAACTGAAAGGGCATGACCTTGTATGACAGGAACTTTAGCAAAGCATGAGCTGGAGGTTCAAACTTTCTTGAGTTGAGCCAAGTCAGAACCCAGGACAAATTCCATTCTAGAAATAGTTTTATAGATTTTGATCGCTGGAGATCAAAATCAGCTAACAGATCTGAGAGATCTTTATCATGCCCAATGCCACATCTGTCGTGATGACGGAACGTGTCCGCAACCATAGATCGATAGCTTTTGGAGCCAACTGTTTCTCCTCAAAGAGCCACAGAAAAAAGTCACCCAATTGAGGGACTGATACATGCTAAGGAGATGATGTGATGGGCTTGGCGGAGATCTTCATGGGTAGATCTATTTGCTAGATCAAGCAGATCAGTGACACAGGACTTGTCCCACCCAAGAGGGGCAATCAGAATCATCTTGCAATTCTGACCCTGTAACTTCAGAATTATTTTTGGTATGAGAACTGGGGGAGGGTAGCCAAAACACCTACCAACTGATTAAAAAGGCACCCAAGCGGAATCAGGTCTGCCATTGCATTGAATGAACAAAGACACAGGAACTCCCTCACTGAAATCTGAGGTTTGCCAGAAACAGACTCGACCAGATCTATTAAACTGGGACATGGACAAGAGAGAACTGCACAATCTTCCAGTTGGTTAAAAACTCCTTAGCCAGATGGACAAAACTCTGGGATGAATGAAGATTGGACTTTTCCCAGTTCACTAGAAAACAGCTACCTTATGCAATCACTGCAGTTTTAGCAAATACCAATCTTTCAATAGCCCAACAGCTCTGGCATCTCCCAACATACATGTCAGACAATCAAGAAGAGCAGAGCTGCTAACCCTCCAAAACATTATTTACACTGATTATATGTACTACTTTATCTGCAGCCAAATTTACTGATGTACACAAACTTCACACTATTTGTCATGATATGATGCTGTGGCAGTGTTGAACTTCCTCAATCAGGCTATGGTAAATTTGTTTTCGAAACGATTCAGACTTCTTGCCTGCTAGTTTATCTTAGTGACTAAAACTGCTGCAAATTGTTAGCACCTAAGGAGGCGATAAAGGAAATAATCTTTCACTGTCACTGTTGCTGATCTCCAACTGAGAAAGACAGGTCATGTTCAACAAGAAAGCTCACAAACAAAGCTTCGGCATTGGTAGGAAGCAGGACTTGAGCAAAGGGCTTAAAGTACTCCAAAACTGAAATCTGCAGGGGGTGCTATAGCAGTGTGCTTTTTCACATTGTTCTGCCACATGCCCACAGAGGCTTGTAATGTTGCTTACAATTTATGTCATACATGTACTATATATTAATATTACTACATAGTACAAGTACAAGAGGTAAACTGTAAGCAACAATACCAGCCCATGTGCACATTTCCAATTGTAAAATTCGTGGCACACTACTGTGTGATGTTTGATGTCTGAATGCAAGGCCAAATTTTGGCGTACTCCAATCTTTACTTCACTTTTTCTCAAACACAAATTGTTTTCCTTCGAGGTGAAAACATTTTAACTGCACTGTAGCTTAATTACGAACGGTATTAATCAAGAAGATGAAATTTTGAACAGCAAACGATTGGTGGTGTCAGCGCATGTGCAGAAAACTGAACTTGAGCTAATTACAATATGTGCTAATCTTTTAATCTAAAAAATTCCAACACTTGAAAAAGCTGTCTTCATGTAGTTTTCCAACTTCTATGTGCTTTTTGCTACCAGTGTGCTTCCTCACATCATCCCTGTCACCATGCCCAATGCTAAAATTTGTGGAACACTGTGCAAAAAGCACGATGTATATTCTTATTTGATGGCTAAATGTACTGCCAACTTTTGTTATATTCCGAACTAAACTTCCCTTTTTGTGCAATATATTTCTTTTTCCTTGGTTGTGAAGGTGTTTTCAAGATGCAATGTCAAACGGTAATTCAAATCAGTGCTGGCAGCACATGCACGGAGACAAATTCCGGTTAGGTTCCAGTTTCTTCCAAAAGCATTTGCAAAACTACTCTTATACATATGAATTAAAATACACTAAAATGCTTGCTAACGAGCCAGTTGTACCAATCGGCTGCTGTTCTACTAACATCGCGACCAGCAGTACTGGACTGTTTTGGCAACTGCCAATATTATGACTAAGATTTAACAGGAAAATTTAAAATAACTGAGAATTAGGGAATTCTAGATTTTTTTGGCATGTGGCATGTTTCTGTGAATCTCGCTAGGAAGTCGTGAAATTCATGCCAAAATCGTGAGGGTTGGCAGCTATGGAATGGGCATATGAAAAATCACTGGAAAAAAGACTAAAAGGCTATAAACCAGACTGACTCTTAAACTGGTTCAATTCAATGTCATTGTTGTGAGTCATTTTAGACTATGTGCAAGCTAATCAATTTTGGTGGATGTTGCAGTTTTAACTCTTGATTCTGTCACCTGTAACAAAGCATTACCAATATGTCTCTCCAAGCACAGGTTAGAAAATAAAAAGAGGGACAAGTAGGTCAGAGTCAACTCGGCTAAAGTTGTCATCAGAATATTCTGGGAAAGTAGCTAGGTAGCTGTGCTTTTGATCTTATAAACTGGCACCAGCTCCATAATCCATAGGGTATCAAACTGTCCCTGATGTAACTTTATGGCAACAAGTTTGTTCAGCGGACAATGTTAAAGATGTTTTCAATCTGACTGCTACGGAAACCATACCATTATTAGGGAAACCACCTTGGCCACAATTCTGGCAGGATGTCCTTTGAAAGATTCCTCAGTCATTCTGGAGCAAAGATCAAAAATAAATTTTTCACACGGTTAGCATGATAGCCACACCATTGTTAGGGAAGCCAGCAGAGACATTATTTTGACAGAAGATGTCATCAAGAACAATTGGCAATTCTACTTTCAATGGCTTCAGCCACTATAGCAAGGTTGAAAATAGGTTTTGCACCGCGTTGTTTTGGAAGCCCAAATGTTGCAAGGAAAGCCAGAGAATATGAAAAAGAATGTTCTCATGCAAGCTACCTTCACTAGGGAAGCCAACTTGGACAGGATTCTGATGATGAATCTCCTAAGAAACAATTCTGTTCAGTATAATCCAAATTTCTTCAGCCATTCTGCAGAAATCAAAAGTAGCAATCAACAATGGGTCATGCCTTTAAATTCACGTGGCTTCAGCCAAGGGAGCTAAAAACTTTGATCAAATAAATGTCAAAATGTTTCAATTCTGATGGGAGCTATGTCCCATTTTAGATCATCAATTAAGATAAAGCAGAAATCTATTATTGGTTATATTTCAGTTTTTGTTTTGTATTAATTATATTAAGTCTACACTACCGCCCTATATTCTTTACATGACAGCTAAAAGCTGATTTAGACAAGTCTGTGCATTTTCACTATCTAATGAACCACAGGTGTTCAAATACATACCATGGATTCCATTTTTTGAAACAAATTTCTGCAAGAGTCTGGGGCAGGATTAATGTCCAAAGTCTGGATTTTCTCAGGTGTCTTGTGCAGTGGGGATATTGGAGGAGGGGTTTTGGGCAGCATAAAGTCCAACTCCTCCTCTGCCTTCTTTTCTACTGTCTGAAATAGCAAATTTAGCTTTTGTGCGAATCTGTTTAAGGGTCACATGTTAGAAAGTTAAGCAGAACACAAACCACATAAAAGTTTATTAAACTCATAAAAGTCCATTTACTTGGAGATTATTGTTCAAAAAACATTTTTTGAGAACTGTAGAAATATGATATTGAAATACTTTGAAGGCAGCAACTAAAAAATGTTAACAAAAGAAAAAGATTCCTGTATTTACCAGAACACACCAAAACAAACAGGAAAAAAAATAAAAATATTGGAACAAAGTAAAAAAATATCCACACTAATCACAATTAGAATGTTTCATAAGTATAATTAAAAATTTCGGACTCAGAACAAATTATCAATTTTTTAAGGGGTTACTAGAAACACTTTAATACAATAAGACAGAAATACACTGAAATATGACGTATATATTGCTGTCAGGGTTCACACAGAATTCTGAATGAAAAATTCAAAGACTTTTCCCAAACTTTGAAAGACCACAAACATAGATTTCCAAAACCTATTTTCGGTAACATTTTGTATACAAGGTATGTTATATGAGAAAACAACAAATGCAAAATACTACAACTGTTTAATGATGAAATTCAAACTACAAGTAAAGTAAAGAAAGAAACTGAAAGTTACATCTTTTTTACATCCCTATGTCTCAGAACACGAAAAAAATTATTTTTTCATGTCCCATGATTTACAGCCATTATAGTAGTCAACAAAAAGACCTCAAAAAAATGTCAAGTTTAGACATTGGCCAAGGATAAGCCAATCCCCTTCTTCCAGGCCTTTATTTTTTTCTTAAATTATTCGGCTTATACGCGAGTATATATGGCAGTCAAAAGTAAAGTGCAGCCCCATTCATTACAACATATATCAGACTATTTTTTTTATAGTATCCTATTTTAGTAATATCTAAAATTTATTATCAAATACCATTATTAATACAAACTAACCTGGATTAGAATAAATAAAATATGTGGAGATTATCAGAAAGCTTCACTCCATCTGTTCGTTCACTAACTTCACTGATGTGCATCAGCACACACACACCTCAACTATGTTAAACACTTAGTAAGATGCAAAAAAACCCCGATTAACATTTATTAAGAACTAACTGAATGCTTACGGTTTGAAATGACACTGTCATCAGAACATTCTGTTCAAAATAATACTAATTCTTGACACACAGAATACTACCTCTGTGTTTTCACGATTCGCTACATGTTGGCGTATTCTGTGTATGCCTTTGAAAAGATGTAATGTTTACCTATCGGGTTACGAAAATGGAATACATTTCTTTAGACTCATTCCGACAAGGATCTAGATCAGTTTCATAGTTATTTTTACTAAAGGTCAAGAGATATCAAGCAAACTATACCAATTTAAAAACAAAATTGGAAAAGTGCAACATTTTATAAATGTAATTGGTTATAAAGTTAAATACAAACAACAAGGAGTAGTATGTAGTTTGTTTACTTCTCCTTTATGCCCAGGTCCCTTTTAATTTTAGTTCAGGCCTGTAGTCAAAGTGAGGTGCACGTCGGTTTGTGAGAAAAAAAATAGTTTGCCTGAGGAAACTTTAATCACGCTGATGAAATAAGTAAATGTGCTTGCAATATGTTGACATACATGCCATAACAGTGCAATCTAAATCAGATTACCACTATCCTATGTGAAATCGAGATCTGATTTTAATCAAATGGAAGCTTTGCTAAAAAAAGGATTTTGTACCCCCAAACCAACTGACACAGTCGTGTTTTGAGAAAACACAATTTTCAGTAACCTATTAGAAAAAGAACCACAAAAAACTTTCAATGTCCATTACATGGAGTATGTATAAACGGTGATCTGTAATGACTGGAACTGATATAAAACTATCCCTTGGACAGGTTAGATAGCGGCAATTAAAGAAAAAGTGGCCAGTTAAAAAAATCAAAGTTCCACATTAACTGGCTGAAAATAGCTGGTGAGACGATGAAGGTTGAATTATGCTAATTTGCATAGGTAGGATCAGGAAGTGGAACAACCATTTATAGGTAAATCAGAAATGATAGATGCACATACAAAAAAAAGGTTATTACATAGTATTGCTTTGAATCAGAATGTACAAGCCGCTTTGTATTATACTTTTGACAAGTTTGTGAGCAGCGGCAGCATTTCTTTGAAGTCGAATTTTACTGCATATATAGAATGCAAAGCATGATCATTTCAGTTATGTGAATAGTGTTCAAGTGTAATTCATTTTTATTAAAATTATAGCTATTGCAACATTGTGTGACAATATTAAAAATGGTGAAATTCTGCACTTGTGGAAACTGGAGTCCAGAATATGTCAATTTTTCAAGAGCCAAGTAGGGTGAAAAACAAATAAAAGAGTGAGATTGGGTCCTAAAATGGGATGGTTTTTATGCGGCATTTTTTAAGCTCTGGGTTGAAGAAAATAGACAGATCTTCCAGGTCCAATATAGGTAAATTCTGAAAGGATGTGCCAGAAACTTTTTTCTGGGGGGTGGGGTGGGAAGGTGGGATAAGTAGTGATCAACCATGAAAATGTATGGATGTAGGCCAAAACATGTTTAAAGGAGAAATTGGGGGAAGAGACTACTGCCCCCACCTGCTTGCCATTTCTCCCCGTGACACGCCTTATTTTCCCCCAGAACAAGCCCCCCTATTTCATTTTCTGATCAGCTGTGGCTAAACTGCAGAATAGCTAAAGGTTAGACTATAGTACACAAGCATAAGGCCAGTGTGACTAATTAACAGTCAATCCTTATCATTGCATTTATCTTGTGAATTGGACCAACATTCACACATACTTCAAAGAAACCATATTCTAGTGTGTGTATAAAAGCCCCAGCAATCGATTGGTAAATAAACGATGCCCTATTTTGTTGTAACTTACGATGCCTAGGACTCCATTTTAACAGTTCAAATCTGCAGTCACAACATACAGTATATGTGCCAACTTTTTCTCCATGTTTTATATCCTACCTTTCTAACTGGGTTTAATTCTTAATGCATGTATCGCCATTTACTAAATAAAATATTTACTCTGAATTAGTTCTTTGGGGACACATAGACTGTGCAGTATATTTTGCACAGAAAAGTGCTCTCTCTCTCTTTATATATATATATATATATATATATATATATATATATATATATATATATATATATATATGTATGCATGTATGTATGTATATATATATATATATATATATATATATATATATATATATATATATGTATGCATGTATGTATATATATATATATATATATATATATATATATATATATATATATATATATATATATATATATATTCAGACAAAGACAGTCTGAGGCGACTTCTCTAACCACCCTGTTGTGATTTCTCCCAAGACGAATTCCCCATCGGGCGAGTTTGCCAGGTACCATATGACTACTGGTCAGTAATATCAGATCAGAACATAAAGGAATGGGGCTGGCAACAACTTGTTTGCCATCAACCCCAAAAATAATATGGAAGGATCAAAATGGAAACCAGCAATATTAACCTTTACAAGATCAATTTTTCTTCTCGATTTGCTGGCTTCAGGATGGATTGTAGGTTTAGGATTCTCCAGTGGCGTAGCTGCTCCCAACTCTTCCTTTGACAACTCCGAATCACGACGCCTTTTACGCGACGGTACGCTTTGACCAACAGCTGTTTGAATGGATCTGACAGGTGTCTGGTTTCCCGAGGATATAGGACCGTCGTGATCGTCCCAAGACGACGTGGTTTCATCTACAATTAGCCCTTCTTGCTGTCCATTCTCAAGACCACTTGACGCTTTTGCAATGCGTGCAAAAACATTATCGATAGTCATTTGACCCTTCTGACTGAGTTTTGTACATTTGCTTTTTCTTGTTGATCTTACATTTTTTATTATCTGAGTTGTTTTGGACGTAACTGCCCTAGTAGAGCTAATCTGTACCGAGTTATCATTCTCAGGTTTAGTTGATTCCGTTTTAGGGATAGTTCCAGCCACTGAATCTTTCCGATTTCCATGCTTGTTAGTTGAATCAAGGTATGAGATGTTTGTTTCACTAGGGATTAGCTGGGCTTTCCTCCGTTTGGACGGTTGTGCATCTGCATTACGTTTTTTACTTGAAAAGAAATCGGTAACTCTGCCTTGTGCTTCCATTGTTGTTGTTCTCTTTTCCCGCTACAGGTCACATGACTGGTGTTTCGGTATAACTAAAATGCGGAAAGATACGAAAATTCCGAACAGTTCATTGAAAATTAAAGTAAAATAATAGAACAGAGACAAACAGTCATACATACAATTTTTATAAAGGATATACAACATATCAATGTTTTAATTAACATTTAAACAATTTTATATAGTGCCTTGGTATTAAGTCCATTATCATACAAAGTATCTTATGAATCCAGTAATTATAGGTTACTGCATTTGTATGGGGAAATATGAACGAGTTTTTCGAATGGAAATACTGCACGACCTTGGGAATGAAGTATCTCCATCCGACAAAATCAGTTCATATTTTCCCATACAAATGCAGTAACCTTTTTATTATATGCTCATTTTTTTATTCTACCTAATGTATAATTATATTAACAAAATACACTACAAGAAACAAAGTACCTGAATGTGTGCTGTATTCCAAACTAAATGCACAAGCGCAGATTCATCATTACACAACAACAACATTATTACTGCGCACATAACTCCGCCCAGATAAATCTGAACTTACTTGCGCGCTCGACATAACTTTCGAAAGAAAATGGCGTGTCTAATTAAAATTGAAATTTGGAGTCATATCGTGAATGAATGCGCATTGCAACAACTTTTCCATTTGATCTGGAATGAATATATTTTGGCATTTTTTTCGATTCTACGAAATTTCGTGATTATGGACTGGATTTATATGTGCTATTTCTACACGAAATACATCGGATTGAAGAAACGAGGGAGAAGCATGTTTACATCTGCAAATGTGTTTCTGTTTCTGTCATTGAATGTTTGAAATCATAATGTGGGGAAAATATGAAGTCTTTCAATTGCAATTATCAAAAAGACGCTATGGAATTTAATGCTTACTTCATTTTGAGTGCAATAAAGAGGATGTATCTGCACTTATATTCGAAATTACAGTACAATTTCGAAAGGTGTAATCAAGATTGAGAACCTATGACATGGCTCATGTAATTCGGATTTGCAAAACTAAGAAAGTACATTTTGAGGAAATTCAGGATGTAAAATTGTAAGTATATCTTTTTGCCATTCTTATCACCAGCTAAAGAAGACAGTATATGCCTTGTCACTTATATATTATTTGTAAGGGCCCTTTCTTGCGTATGTTGCATAGCTAGCCTAAATCCGAAACACTGTATCAAAAAAGTTAACGCGTAATGTGCCAATGCAGCTGGTTTGTTGCAGTCCAAGAAACATCTGCTTTACTTCATTCAGAAACAAATTTAAACAACCACAACGTAAAGCGGCTACTACGCGAGTGTACATAATTTGTTTACAAATCAAAAGTGTTGGCAACTGCGTCCATTATTTATTTATAATATAAAGTAGTTCCTTTATGCACGTGAATGCAATATGTGTATTTGCACGCGAGTTCAGTATCGGCTAATATTGCACGATTCTGACAATGTAAAGTTAACGAAGAAAAAATGAGCATATAATAACTTTCTTTTATGAGTGTGTTCATGTCTTCATGCACAATATTTATTGGCATAAAATAAAAATCGAGTAAAGTGATTATTGGTATTAAAATGTATTGAAATATTAACATTGTATAAATGTTTTTGTCCAATATATTGCATGTTACATTTTTTACAGATTATCAAATAAATCAGTTGATATGCAGATAGTGCTATAACGTAGAGAAAATACTTCTTTTGTATTGGCGCTTCTAAAAGAAGTAATTTCTCTGATATTTGCACATTGAGAGCACCGATGTCTGTTACATTTAAATGATGAAAATATCTTTTATTTATTTTCTGGCTGTTTAGTTCTAACTAAAAACATCTTTCAAATTCTTGGGTCTTCTACAAGCATGAATTGGTCTATTTTTGTAAAGTGTTTTTATGCTGTTTTTATTTGATAAATTTAGGAGACTCCAATATTTTTTCATTATAAGGCCTATATTAGGTAATGAAGGATTATATTGTATTGTGAAAGGAATTATATTTTTCTCTATTGTACATTTTGCGGTGTTTAAAGCCTCATGTTGAGTAAGATTACGGGCTTTGTTCAGCGCAGAATCAATTATATGTGTAGGATAATTTCTATTTTGGAAATATGTTTGGTGGATATCAGTTTCCTTGACACAAATATTTGTATAGATGGTGTTATCAATATTTATTATTACATTTACATCTAAAACTGAAACTTGCGTACTAGATGCAGGATAAGTAAGTTTAATCGTCGGGTGAAAATGATTTAGGCGATCGATGAATTTTGTTCATTTATTCTGATGAATGGTTCTAAATCATCGAGATGTCATCTAAAATTCTAAACCAAACAAATGTATTAAACTTTTCGTTTTGAAGAAAATATTTGTCTAATTTACCCATGAAAAGGGAAGCGTATGAAGGAACCATAGGACTACCATTGCCGTACCCATTATTTTGATGGAATTCGTATTATTACATTGAAAACAATTCTTTTCCAAGAAAAGTTTTATTATTTTACAAATATCTTCACTAGATAGTGTGATATTATTAGGATTGTTATCAAGAAAATATTTACACGCTTTGATGCCATCTGTATGCGGAATGTTGGTATATAGTGATGTTGCACATAATGATACCAGGATTGGTTTATTAGATAGCTGTGGAATAGACTTCAACTTTTTCATGAAATCAATAGTATTTTTAATATATGAAGGAAGCGATTTTGTTAAAGGTTGTAAAACACTAAAGAATTATGAAGCAAATCGTAAATGCGAAACTAGTTGCACAGAATTATCGGCGTTTGTGTTGTTTTTTTTTAATTGCAATTCTAAAATTTTAAATTATATATATATATTGACCGACCCTACTGTTTTAGTTTGATTTTCAGTTTCAATTAATACTTCTGTATCACAAATTAAATTATATTGTGCAATAACTCATTTTACGTAGGATTTAATATATATTTTTGTATGTAAAGTATTTAAAAAAATAAATCCTTTTTGCGAATGATATCCTTGTCGCGTAAAGGACTTATCTGCGAAATGAATCGACTATATTTTATTGTCAGTTGCAATCAGTATTTCTGTTTCACAAATTAAATTATAATGTGTAATAACTGATTTTCAAAATTATTTAAGATATAGTTTTAATAACGAGTGTTTGTAGGTTCCTGTAGTAATGAGGCCCTTTTCGCAAACATGGCCTACCGTCTGCGAAAAGGACCCAACATGATCTTACCACGGTTTCAATCACTACTTCGATTTTAAGAAATGTAAGAAGAATTATAACGTTTAAAAGGATATTGACTTTGAAGTCTTTATGGAAGGAAATTGCAATCATTCGCATGGTGCATGGACATTTCGTGAAAAACAGTACATTTAAAAACACCACTACCATTAATAACAACATCCTAAAGAAATAATAAAATTTAAAATCAAAACAAGAATAAAAACTAAAAACGAGAGACAACATTTGACATAATAACTCATGTTTAAATTTAAAATATGTATGCCGTCCTGAAAGAAATCTACAAAATAAAGAATTTAGAAGCACTTTTCCCATCCGTTTTAACTTTATTTTTCGATGCCAAAATCAAGTTTTTATAGCTGTTTCGATATATGCATTTACAATGATGCAGTGAAGATAACGAAAACCTTTGCTATTAATTACTTGTTTTATCAAAATAAAATGTCAAGAAAATGACTTTGTTGTAACTTTGAGTGACCGAAATTTGGAAAGAAAATAAGCTTAAATACTCAATTCAAGGCAACTTTTCTCGTCTTAGCTTTGTATTTTTCTTAACGTTTTTGTAATTTTTGTAAGTTTTTGTAACTGTTCTCAACTTTTCGAACTTTTGGTAACTTTTCGCAGTTTAGTCATGCCTCTGGTGCGGTTGGACCTCGTCTGGTTCCCCGACCTCACAGGACCTTGTTGCTCTTCGTTTTGAATAGTAAAGAATTGAGGAGGTGTCGGAGAACCAGACTATGTGCGAGTTACATTCCACCTATTTAAACCAATCACCAACTTTGCTTTCCATCGATGCGAAGTAAGTCCAAATAGTTTGTTTATTTCCGGTGTCTAGGATGGCCGAAACTGGAGAAGCGGGTCCTATTCCTATAAAGGCGTCGGTTCCAACAGAAGTAGGTGACAGTATTTTAACTAAATAGTATTATTGTTCTTGTGTTGGAAAAGTTTGGTACATTTACACGTATAACGTCGATTACGAAATGTGTAAAGGATGGTAACATAATTTCGAGATGTGACAATTTCAGCGACAGCATTTGTTTTGATAAGGTCCTGTTTGGTGTCTACCGAGTAGCCGTGGAACTTTTTAATAAAATTTTGATAAAAGTCTATACAAATGTAGGCGCGTTTACTGAAATAAAATGGAATCTATTTTCGTTATAAAATGTCACACTTGACTATTAAGAAACTCGTGGGGTGTGGTGAAGAACATATGAATGAAGGTAACGATATGTCAGACAGAAGAGTAATGATAGGAAAGGCAGAGGTAAGTGAAAGAGTATCTGTCTACATGTTCGTCCCATCATACTCAGTCCAATCTGGCTACCGTGATGAGACAGATGAGCCTCAAGATTCACTTGGTCTTTCATGTAGCTGACTAGTTCATTAGACTGTGCTTTTGTTAGGCTTGTGCTTGTTCGATACCAAGTCAGGAGCTTCTGCATTTATTGATGTTAATTTGTTCCAAGTCCCAAATGTATTTGGAAAGAAGTTTAACTTGAAAAAATATGTTGATGCTGACTTTAATTGGAATGTCTTTCTGTAGTCTGCCCTAATTTGGCTTTACCTTAGGGTCAAGTATTTGTCCATCGGTATGTCTACTAGGTTCTTCACTATTGTATACAACATGGTCAGCTGGGCATTGGTTTGCCTGGATTTGAGTGATTCCCACTGGAGATGGTTCAACACTGTACTGATAGTGATAGTATTACGGTATCTGTTTTATGGTGAATCTAGCAGCTCTCCTCTGAACCATCTTTATCTTATGTATTGGGTCTTCATTATGTGGGTTCCACATGACTGGGCAGTACTCAAGGCCAGGTCACACAAGCAAGAAATATGCTGTACTTTTTACTTCCTTGTTGTTTATTTGGTGGTTTCAGTGCAGGAAACCAAGGTTACTGTTCCCTTATTTCTCTGTCTAGGTGCCTTTTCCAAGAGAGGTCTCTGGAGAATTCCTTTCTAAGATATTTTGTTGCTTGAATGGTAGCTAGCTTGTGTCCTTTAAGAGTATATTTTGATGACATTGGGTATTTCCATCTTAAAGAACACAGTAGCAATTAAACAAGATTATAAAAATATTCAAAATACTTACTGAAGTATTTTCACCCAAAATATTTTTTTGTCAGTCTTACCTTTTTATCTCACCTCCACCAAATACAATAGGATGTAATGAAATAAAAAAAATGATTAAAAAAATTGATTGCTTTATTACTTAAAATACCTCAAGAAGCAACCTGCATTTGGCATAAATTCTCCAGATTACAACAGTAATGTAATGAATTAACAGCTTTTTGCATATATATATATACTAGCCTTAATCCCATTACTTGGCCATGCTTCAGTGAACCAGTTGCAATTATTTCTGGAACAATTTAACTGCCTGCTAGACTGGTTCTGGCTGGTTTTGTAATGCACATTATTATCCAAAGCAGTATCAGTATTTTGTCTTACTCCAACAGAATTGTTTGTTTGTAAAAGCCAAGTGAGAAATATTATATGTAACCCAGGGAATCTGTTTTCCTATTCATAGGTCACATGCTTCATTTTGTATGCAAAGTTTACAGCTTTCGGTAGAAATATCGTTAGTAAGCAGTCTTCATAAGAGCAAGGGGCATACATGAGGATAAATATTAATAATTTACTAGTCTTTCAACATCTTAAAAATAAATTTCAGCATTTCATCAGCAGGATTGAAATTTTTTAAGGCAAATTTACGTTATTTTCTAGAAGTTGACAAAATGATGTGATGATAAATACAACAACATTTTTTGCTATCATAGAATGTTATATAAGAAGGACTTTCCATTAATCAACATGAAAAATAATAATAATAATGATTTGAGTGGTTCATTGATTAGCAATATAATGCATAAGTAATGAAGCATATGAACAATGAAAACATATTACATAAAAACCAAAATGAATTTTGAACATGTAAAATAAAACTTTTAATGAATACAGACGACATTAAAAAACATGGACAAGGGAACACATATAGATAGGGCCATCTTGAATTTTTCCAAAGCTTTTGACAGGATCTCTCATCTCATGTCAATTAGGCTGCCATAATATGGAACCAATGGAGATACAGTGAGATTGATTGAATCTTCCTCTGGTTAGAGACAATAAGTTGTCCTGGATGGCACTGCATTAGCAACAACTCCAGTCTTTCAGGGAAATATATTTGGCTCAACACTATTCCTCATATAAATAATATTGCTGACCAACTACAATCGACAGTTCATCTGTTTGCTGATGATGTTGTCCCTTACAGACAAGTTACCATTGGCAATGATCACATTATACTTAATAAGACCTAATGGCCCAGTCAAGTGAAGCGCTTCCTGGTAAATAAAGTTTAATATAGACAAGTGGGACATAATATGCATGTTATTACCAAACCCAACAAAAGTCTCTTTAACAAATCAGCGGAAAGACAGAATTTTGAAATTAATCATCAATGTCCAGTGTTGAGCTTAATAATAACATGAAGTAAAACTGGCAAATTAACTGTATGACTTAAAAAGAATAAAGTGTATATGGCTTGAAACTTGAAACACAATCAACAAAAAGTTAAACGGAATCTACAAATGAACAAGCAAATCATAGAGATGTAGTCAGTTCAGAGAAATGCAGCATACTTCAGACTCAGTCAACCATTCAGCTACCAAAAACCCAGAAAGTGTCACTATCTTGATGACTCTACTATGGTGAGAGATCAACTACAGAACAACGAAGAATAACTGCAGATGTTACACTTTTATACAAGATTATGAACATCTTGGTCACCATCTAAGTAATATACCATCTTTCACGAGTATTACTTAGGTCAGGGAGACACAACCACTCCATGAAATTCAACACTTATCAGTGTAATATCAATGAGCAATACTCAGGGATCACCTAACTAAAGGAGCCGTGTCAACCCCAAGTCTGACATCCAGCAGCACATCTTTCTTTAATCACTGAGAATATTTACACGGTGTATATACATGTTTAACTCTTAACTGCATCCAGGAACATTTGTACACCACTCTGCGTATGGCTTTCCTCAATAATTAATGTATTCTTAGCAGATTTTCTTGACTACCTATGTTGAACGAAAGTGCATGCCTAGTGATAACATAAGCATTTTCTCCAGGATGCATGACTGTGTAAATCCACCTACACTGGATGAATCCCTTTAAATATGAGTCAGTTTGCTTTGAGTGCAATGAAGCTAATAACATTCATTAACAAAGCTGAATCAAATCACATGAGTTCGTGATTTCTAGATCAGCTGCAATAATCAAGCAGTGACTTTTTGGACTTGTTTGATGAGATGCTTTCATATATTGACTAATTATTAAAAGTGTTTTAATAACTGCACCAGAACTCTCAGTAAGAACTTCCAGTACATCCTGGACTTTTAGATGTCTGTTTTTGTCCCACATAAACTTTCATATTTTAGAAACTCTGAATTTAGTTGATGTACATTCTCCATATTAAATTAAAGAAAAGTAAAAGTGGGCAAGAAAATTAATTACATAAACAGAATGAAATGAAGATTTTTCATTTTCACACAAGTGAAAATGATAAAAATTTAAATAAAACTAATTGGTTCAATTGTAATTATACTCAGTAAGATTTATTATAGTAAACTTTTGTATGTTTGCCATAAATGTAATTATTTTAAGACCACTAATAGACTTCCTCTGTTTACACTGAATACTCTGTTTTCTTGAGAGGATTCCTAATCCATCAAAATTAATGGACTAGGATTTCAGTGTCAAAAACCTATAGAGAGCTTGTACGCTTGACATTGCAGACTTATAAGGATCAAACCAATCAGAAGTGTTGTTGCATACTATACTGGCTTGTGGAGTGATGGTTACTGTATAAACAAAAATCTGATGTCAAATATTTATATAAAAAAGCAACGCACTGATTTTTTTTCTCATACATTTTTTTACTGGCAAGTCATTATTTGGTTGCAAATTCTGACAGAAAAATACACACAGTTAATTAAAAATGTATTTAATCCCTACTTAAATACAACGATGTCATAAAAATAGTTAGTCTTTGGCAGGTTAAAATGGAAACTTTTTATATGCTTTCTTTAAGATCTAAATATCTTTGTTGTCTTTATCTCATCACACTCCACACAGGTGACACTGCCTTGATGTTTTCATTATACTTTTTATTCTTGTCATGTTATCAACAGATTTTGCGTCAAGTTTTTTTTGTCGAGAATACTTTGTTATACTTTGCTTTCTTCATTGAAATGTTGCTTTTGATTCCAGAATGATGTTTTACCATCAGCTCCAGAAGATGATGTGGTTCCTGGTGGGGTGGATCCTGATGTTCCAAATCTCCCTGCAGCACCTCCCAAACCAAAGCCACGAAAAGGTAAACTGTCTGTCTGGTCTTCAGATCCTATCTATCTCAATTGACCATTTAAAACATGACCCAGTGCACTGGGAAAACATACCTCTACATTATGTAAGCAATTTAACTCAAACCATTGTGATGCTTTCAGTCTGACATAGTGTCATTTCTTGGATCACATTCCAGTTATTCTTTTCTATTTTGGAACAAGTCCATATAAATCAGGTCCTGTATTATCAAAACTGTGTTTACTGGTGGGAAAAAGTAAAAAATTCAAACTCCAAAACCTTAGACATTTCTTCATTATGTTACAATACTGGGTAATCCCATTTTTGAATCCCGCACCCCCAACTTGAGTTTGTCTACTGTTATGATCAGTTTGCATAATATATTTGTAATGATTTTCCAAATTTCATACCTGATATTTGGGTTCATCTCTTTATAAAGTCTAAGGATACTGAACCAGAATTTAGATAAAATTATGTGGTCTTCTGCTGTACAGTTACTTATGTAGGTAAGAAGGAAGATTTCCATACCATTGTTCATTTGTATACACCTTACAGCAAGTTAACAGTCTTATGCATTAGACTTATAAAGATTCAATTGAAAGGTTATAAAACAAAACATGGTTTAAACTTTGACTTCGGAAGCTACAGTAGTTCAGTGACTGGGTGCTGGACTAACATCTGAAATGGTGCAGGGTTAAATCCTGCCATTATATTAGCTGAGGTTAGCTACTGTGGTGTGTTCCTGGGTAAGGCACATTACTCCAGTTGTCTGAGTACTAAATAACCTATTTGTGTGTCTGTGACATAAAGCAACAAAAGAAACCAAATGTTAAACTATCTTTTCCTCATTTATGCATTACTTTTACTTGTTACTTTTGCTTTTTTTACTGCTGCAATGATAAGTATAGAAATTAAAAGACAAATTTTTAAGAAAATTAAATGTACATCATGATTCTTTTTTCAGCACCTGAAATTCCAATATTTGAGAGACGTAACTGGTTGATTCATCTTCACTATGTGAGAAAGGAGTTTGAAGCTTGTAAAGCCCTAATAAGGGAGCAGTTAGGGGAGAGTGGTGGCATGTGTGAATATGCTGTATATGTGCAAGGTAACAATGTTACAAGTACCTTAGTTGGCAGTGTTACAAGTATCTTAGTTGGCAGTGTTACAAGTATCATAGCTGGCAGTGTTACAAGTATCACAGTTGGCCATGTTACAAATATCCAAACTAACAATGTTAATAAGTATCCAAGGTAACACTGTTACAAGTAACCTGGTTGCGAGTTACAGTTTGCAAGTTATCAAATTTACATATATCCAAAGTACAGTTTGAAACAAAGTTCAAGTATCAGTAACACTTAAATCAAATAAATAAAGACAAAGGTGAAAAAAATGTAAGGATACTGATATAACTTCCACCATCCTATCCATTGATCTGTCCAAAACCTTATCTCCACTTAACTGCTGGGTAGAAATTCATAAAAGCTAGTAGCTTGATTTTCCATGTGGTTAATATTTATGAGAAATTGGGTATTATGTATGGCTTCTGTGGAGTGTCTGGCAACAGAGACAAAATGTCAGATGTATTTCAAATTTAGATTGCAGCAACATTTTAGAATAATTTTCAACAAACTATAATAACAGGGAGACACAATTTGGATGGCAAATATACCATGTGTATGTCACTGGTTTGATGGTAAATAGAGAAATATCGACAGACCATGGTCATGTGTGTCAGAGGTGGGAAGGTGAGTAGAGGGTTACAAACATACCAAGGTCATGTTTGTCATTGGTGGGAAGGTAAGTAGAGAATTACAGACAGACCATGGTCTTATTGGTGGAAAGGTAAGTAGAAGGTTACAAACAGACCATGGTCATGTACGTGTTTGTGTCATGGGTGAAAAGGTAAGTAGAGAGTTACAAACAGATCATGGCCATAAATGCACTAGAGATGGGAAGGTACACAGAGGATTCCAAACAGACCATGGTCATGTGGGGGTCAGAGGTGGGAAGGTAGTATAGGGTTACAAACAGACCATGTGTGTGCCAGAGGTGGGTAGGTAATTAGATGGTTACAGATGCATCTGTTCATAATACATGTACCTGTAGGCATTTTATCTGAAGCCGTTTGAATTGCATTTGTTTGAACTAAATCTCAGACCTTGTGCAGTTTCTCCACCTTTTACTGCTTTGTCAAGTTAGATCAATAGTTCAAAAAGATACATAAATGAAGCAGCAATTTGGAAGTTTTAGAAAGTTTTAGAAGAGTTTTTATAAAATTTATATTTCCTGTTATATTATCACATGTCAAGTATTTTGTCAGTACTTTAGTTCATGGGATTTGGAAGCAGTCCTGTTGTTTCCACTGCACTTGTATTTTACATATGGTTTGCAAAATGACAACCAGATTCTGTATCAAATACGTGATTTATGTCTCATGTCTGTTGTCATTTTACACAAGATCATATCCTATCCTATCCTGTCTGCGACAAATAGATTGAAATAAATTATAACACGAGGCTTACATGAAGAAGACATCTTGACCTTTTTTTCAGCAGCATTTTAAACAGGTATTGCTCCATTTCACTTGGAACTTTTCCCTTCAATTTCACTGAATAACATTTGATGGACCTAATCGATTGAAACCAATGTGCTATGAGGTTTTACATTAAGGACAACTAGGTCAGGTTTTTGTATAAGGTTTGTTTTGCCACATTTTTGGAGTTGTGGATTCTGTTTGACTTAATTGTGTATCATTATTAGCAATCTTACCAGCTGTGTTTCGTTTGCTAATAATTTGTCCCAAGTACTTGTTTAAAAAAAATTCATTTTTATTTTTTGTTTTAATTCTACTACTCAGGTTGGCATTGTGAACTTTTATATTAAAACATCAGTGGTTGTTTTAATTCTTAATTTGACTTAACCTGGAAAGGATGAGTTCTTGCTGTTTTAATTAGTGTTGATTTAGTCTATGCAAATACGTCACACTTTTACATAATACATGTGCTTACATATAAGTTTTTTCTTGCAGTGGTGTCAGTACAGAGTGTGGTAGGTGTGGGACACTCACCTAAGCTGCCTAGCATGTATGGACTGTTAAAGGACAGATGGATGTCCCATTTGCATTCTATGAGGTCTCAGAATGCAGACATACATACAAAGGAAGGAATAAAGTGCCTTCATCTTCCTGATCAGAATTTTAAAGGTTTTCCTTCTTTGACTCCCTGTGATCTGAGAGGATGATTACTAAATGTCCCTTTACAGATGTTGAGTGCTCTCCTTAATCAAGGAGATAAGCTTGTGGAGAAAGCCTTCACTTGAGGGGCCCAGAGTGGCCAAGTGGTCTAAAGAGCTCTCCGTCATGGATCACTGCCATCTCATCTCTGTCCGTGTGGGTTCGAGTCTCAGGCTTGGCCAATATGGATATGTGAGAAAGCTTGCCGGTAGCTTCTTGTGGGTCGGTTGTTCTTTCCGGGGTTTTCCCAGGTTCTTCCTCCACCATTAATACTGGCCGCCATGTATAGCCTATCTTGTACTGAAAATGGTCTTAAACCCTATAACAACAACAACCTTCACTTGAGAGAGGGGCAGCACCCTTTTCCATTCAGTAGGACTGAGAGTGATTGCCCCACTTCCTTGGTGATGGAGGAGGAGCACTCTCAATTAGCCCACAGCTTAGTGTTGGCTGAGATTGAGTCACACACCCCTCTGTGTGGGTGGAGCAGCACCTGACCAGTCATTGACTGGTCACCAGCATATTTATAACCATTCACTGGTAATTGGAGCCTCTTTGGTATAAGGAGATGGATCTGTTTGAGACCCCCCCACACCATCTGTAAGATATCATTGAATCTCACTTTAAATTATGAATCAGTGTACAGATGCTAGTCTTCAGAGGGGGGGTCATATTGGAAAATATCCCCCCCCCCCTTTACTGCATTGAAGTGATTGGTCCTTCTGCTGCATGCAACCATAGTCATCAGTGCCTTGGTCCCATGGTAGGGAGGGAGTTGCTGCAGTCCATGGACCATCATCTTTTTAATCTGAATTGGGGTCAAAAAGGAGTTGAGGACAGACCTTCTAATTCCAAATATCCCAAGAGGATTAAGAGTCACTCACACACCCAATGAGTCATCCACTAGGGACAGTAAGAACTTCCACTGCTCGGCTCATTTTGATTGTCCCTTTCTGGACCTAACAATCTTCTTGTGATCCAGAGTGGCCAAATCATCTAAAGCTCATCTCTGTCCACGCAAGTTCTAGTCTCAGTTTGAGCAACATGGTGTGTGAGAAAGCTTGCCAATAGCTTCCCATGGGTTGATGGTTCTTTCTGGGGTCTTCCTGGGTTCTTCCACTAAATATGCTAGCTGCCATGTATAGCCTATCATGTGATGAAAAATAGCTTTAGACCCCATAAAACTAAAAATCTACAATCTTCTTGACATGACCAGCCCACAGCATTACCCAAGATGAGGAACCTTCCATCACAGCTTAGGGATTGTCTCTTTCACAACAACCAGCAGATTCTCCACCTTAATTCTTTATTCATCTCAAATAATCTCTCTGCCAGTACAAGTTTTCAAGGAAAGTAGTAAGGTGCATCATTCAGTCCAGGAGACCATCTGCATCCAAAGTCTGTGATACCAAGTGGAGAATCTACTTCAGTCACTGCAGTATGAAATTTTTTAATTCTAGCTGTCTGTTTATAAGTGCAGTAGCTAATTTTCTTTTCATTTTCGATGAGAGACTTTACTCAGTTTCTCTTATCAAGGGCTATATGGCAGCCCTATCCAACCCATTCCAGTTTTTGAAGGACCTTACCAATGAATCAGGCAGACAAATATCAGACCTGGTTATATATTCCGAGCTGCTGACACTATTTGAAGCCACCTTTCAATTGAGCACAAACAGCAACCATGGTATTTCATATAGCGATGATGTGGGAGAATATGATTTGTGAGGATATGGTTTCCTTCCAGACAAAAGCAGCAACAAAAAACATTTCCACCTTTAAAATCAGGCCAGCTTTGTGTGGAACTTAGTTTGAACTAGATCCGGTGAATACAATGAACATCTTTTATGCAGAATTTGAGAATATTCTGGAAATCAACAGTTTGAGAGCAGTGATCCTAGATTATTAGAAAGAAACAATGGAACATGAAAAACCTATGGAGACAGGTGATAAGGATGTTTTCTACCCACAACAACAAGAACAGCCATGAACCACATGTGAAGAAGATAAAAATACAGTTATAATTTCAAGATGGCTAGAACAAGAAGAATATTTGTCTCCTGTTTTGCTCATTGGCTGAAAAACCTACAGGCCTAACCATGGAACATTGTTATAGGTATCCAACCAGTCATTCTGGTTGGATGCAACAAGACCAGTGTTTGGTGATGAGTTCAGAAGACAAGTTGAAGAGTGTCTGAAAGAGGCATGGACTTTCATCTCAGAAGAGATTTTGAGAAAGTGGTATAAAGACTGGTGTAAACACTTCTTACCTCCACTAATTTGTCTGGAAATGAAATGCATTGAATCTTTGTTGCAACAGAATACAGACACTACCAGTTCATCAACTATCTTAACATAATTTTTCAAGAAAATTTGTGAACTGATGACTTACAACCTGTGAAAATAAGAAAAGAAAAAAGAAAAAAATGGATACCTGGGAATTTCATTACCTTCAGACTCACAGGTCATATGCAGCTTCTTGGAATCCTGTTGTGTGTGCTAAAGATGAACTTCCACATTGAACACTTAAAGATATTCAAGCTTGTGTCATCAACTCCGATGACAATCATCACCCAGGAACCCGTTGGGTAGATGTCTATTTTCCCAATGACCATATGTGTTTAACGTTTTCCTTCATGTCCACATACTGAACTTAAACTTTGGTGTGGTGTGTTTGTATGTTTGTGTGATTTCATCGACCTTCTTTTCATCATACCCTTTTCATCAGATAGAATGTGTGGGATTTTTAGACACTACACAAGGTGTTTTAGATGGCATTATGGGGCATTATATAGTAATAAAAAGTAGGTGTTTGATCTTACTCAAAATGTAGGTGTTGGAGAGTACTCAAAAAGTGGGTATTGTATGGTATGGTGCATGTTTGGATATCAATCAAAAAGCACTCAGTATTATAGGGGGTGTGTTGAACATAATCAAAAAGTGGTTGGTGGATTAAAGGTTTTTGTGGATTGTATCTAAATATTGTAACATTACCATTCTCAGTTGTTCCCATACACTTTCGACTCTTTGTCCCTACCAAAATTGTGACCATATAAACCTTTTGGGCTCTAGAAACATTTTAACCCTTTAAACATTTTTTTGACCCCATATCACCTCCCACAGTGGACAAACGTATGTGATAGTGACTTTTTCCTGCTCTAGCAAATATGTTACGGTTTTGCTTTTAGCTTCACTATTCTGAAACAGTTTAGTCAGACATGAAATTTGATGGGTGTATTCATCTTAGATGGTACTATTCATCAAGTGCAAAACTAGGTCACAATGACCTGCTTTTAAGTTTCTCATGATTATGTCAAGTAGATGCAATTAGCCCAGATTTTCTGCCATTTGTATGTGCAGTCATACAACGTAATTGATTTATTTATTAATCATGGAGGGTGTTAGATGCAATTAGCCCAGGTTTTCTGCCATTTGTATGTGCAGTCATAAAACTTAATTGATTTATTAATCATGGAGGATACTTCTTACCACAAGCATTATAGGCTTTGCTTACCTACTTTCATGTTCGTGGTTAGAGCGTCCGCCTCGGATGCGGGAGGTCGTGGGTTCGATCCCCGGCTGAGTCATACCAAAGACTTACAAAAATGGTACTAACAGCTCCCTCGCTTGGCGCTCAGCATTAAGAGGTTAGTGTTAGGACTGGTCAGCCCGGTGTCAGGATAATGTGACTGGGTGGGACATCATGCTACATGTCTGCGGCATGATGCCCCAGTGCTAGACATCACTATAAACTGCCACATTGCAGACATCGTAGCGATATGACTGAAAAATTGTTAAAGCTACGTTAAAAATCCAAATCACATCACATCACACTTTCATGTTCTAGTAATTATGTTAAGTTTTTGTATTTAGCTCACTTTTTCTGACAATATTTTATGTACAGCCAAGAAACTTGATGGGTAATTTTCTTAGAGGGACCACTCATCATGGAAAAAGTATGTCACAGTGACCTGATAGGTGTATTTTTATTATGACTATTATTCACCTCACTGACCTACTGTTAAGGTTTGAAGGACTGAGGTTTTTGCTCTAGTGACATTGTATTATGCCACAGTTGAGAGGCAGGACAACATTCTTTAGAATTCTTGTTTCACCTATTTTTACATAGTTCAATGTATATTTTCAGCTCAGATCCTGAGACAGGAGGGCAAGATTCAGGAATCTCTGGAGCTGTTCCAGACCTGTGCCCTCCTAAACCCTAACAGCCCTGACAATCTGAAACAGGTGGCCAGGTCCCTGTATGTATCCACATCGAAACTTGACTTAAATTATTATTTTTTTATTATTCATTATTCACATGCACTAGTGGAGGATATTACTATACCCTCCATTTGTCTGTCCATCAATCCATCCATTTGTCTGCACATCCCTTGCCACATCTCCACCTAAACCACTGTTTAGATATTCATGATATGTCATAGATATGTATCCCCATGGGTTTAAAAATTCTTGAAACATCATAGCTATGTATCCATGTGGGTTTAGAAATTCATGAAACTATAAAACACGTAGAGTAAAACTGGACAACTGGACTTTGGGCACTCTAGATGTTGTGAACACCTTTGGTTATTTCAAATCTGTTGGTCAACAGGCACATTAGAAAACATGGAGAAATAAAGTAACCACAATGATCAATGAAGCAAAGTACAAAACATGGAGAAATATAGTAACCAAAATGGTCAATCAAGCAAAGTACAAAACATGGAGAAATATAGTAACCAAAATGGTCAATCAGGCACATTACAAAACATGGAGAAATATAGTAACCAAAATGATCAGTCAGGCAAGGAAGAATTACTATCAGTTGGCCTTACAAAATAATTGCATTAAGAATTCTATGTTGAAAGTTTTTACAAAGTAGGTGCAGGTATGTGTGCCACAGAGTCATCCAGAATCCAACAACTTAGCCAGAAAAGTCAGATGATTGACTGTTGAAATAGCAAATATATTCAAAGAATTTGTTGTCAGCATAACATCCAGAATAAAGGAACCCATTGTCAATTATAATCACAATGAACTAAGAAATTTCTGTTCAGAGAAAATTCCACCTGACACAAAATTTGTTGTCTTAAGATGAAAAGGTTTTGAAATTTGTGCAAACTATTGCAACAAAGAAATCATCTTGTCTAAAAGATTTTAGACCACAGGGCTGCTGCAGATATAATAGATAAAGAAATCTTTAAGAAAAGTTTTCTACTCAGGATCACTAATTTGGAACAGAATCCCAACAGAAATTAGAGAAAATACAAACATAAATGCATTTAATTATAATCTAATTCAATGGATGAAATGGAACCTGTTTAATTTGACAAAATACATTACAACTTAAAGTATGAATTCACTAACCTTCCACTTTGTTGTCTATTTTTGTACTGTACATACACAATGTACCTAGTCAGAGCATGTTCATTTAAAATTTTCTGCTTATTATGTCCATATATAAATGTAGCTCATTATCAGTGGTGTGTGTGTGTGTGTGTGACTATCTACATCAACATGGAATGTAAATATGCATATGATAGAGAGGCACAAAGAGGATTAGTTCCATGCAACTAATTGTATCACCCTCTTTAAATAAATTAAAGTGATTATTATTATTATTTATTATTATTATTATTATTATCAATCCCCTTGGTTTTAGAAATTCCTGAACATCATAGCTATATATCCACTTGGGTTAGATATTCCTGAAACATCATAGCTATGCATCACCTTCAGTTTAGATATTCCTGAAACATCATAGCGGTGTATCCCATTTGGTTTAGATATTCCTGAAACATCGTATCATACCTATATATTACCTTGGGTTTAGATATTCCTGAAACATCATAGCGGTGTATCCCATTTGGTTTAGATATTCCTGAAACATTGTGTCATACCTATATATTACCTTGGATTTAGATAGTCCTGAAACATCATAGTTATGTACTTGTATCACCTTGTTGAGATATTCCTGATTCCACGATCATTTACTCTTTGCCTAATATGATGGCATGATCATTTACTCTTTTGCCTAATATGATGCCACGATCATTTACTCTTCGCCTGATATGATGCCATGATCATTTCTTTGCCTATTCTGATGCCATGATCATTTACTCTTTGCCTATTATGATGCCATGATCATTTACTCTTTGCCCAATATGATGCCATGATCATTTACTCTTTGCCAAATATGATGCCATGATCATTTACTCTTTGCCTAATATGATGCCATGATCATTTACTCTTTGCCTAATATGATGCCATGATCATTTATTATTTGCCTAATATGATGCCATGATCATTTACTCTTTGCCTAATATGATGCCATGATCATTTATTCTTTGCCTAAGATGATGCCATGATCATCATTTACTCTTTGCCTAATATGATGCCATGATCATTTATTCTTTGCCTAATATGATGCCATGATCATTTACTCTTTGCCTAATATGATGCCATAATCATTTACTCTTTGCCTAAGATGATGCCATGATCATCATTTACTCTTTGCCTAATATGATGCCATGATCATTTACTCCTTGCCTAATATGATGCCATGATCATTTACTCTTTGCCTAATAAGATGCCATGGTGTCATTTATGACATTAAGACTTGTGAACTGTAATTACAGATGTATAATATTTTATTGCAGAAAGTTTTTGCAGACATACAATTTGGTAATTTTTTTCAAAAATGGGAATCCAGTTTTAGTCACTTTTAAATTTACTCCTTGCAGATATAGAGAGGATATAATAATAAAGTTTCTAAAGTTTGACAGGATCTGTTTTTGTTATCTCACCCTGTGACTGCTAAATTGCTGAAACTTTTTAATGGGAAAAAATTGCTGTTATACAATATTCTAAAATACTAAATGGGTCATTGACGTAACTAATACATTAGTCAGTTGTTAAAATTGTTTTTTTCTACTGTTTTATTCTTAAATTATGGCTCTAGAATCAGCTTACTGTAAAGTCTCCAGTTTGAGTTAATGTCTGTGGTTGAGTATTGCCATTCAGTTACTGCAGCATGTATGTGTTTTATGACGTGATAGTGAAGAATTTTCCAAGTTTCTATGTTTCTTCTTAATTTGGGAATTAAGTTACTGATTATTCTTAATGTGTTGTATGATTGTTTTTCACTGCTTAGATGCTTTTTCCAGATTCTTGCTAGCAAGACACAAGGCAGCCATTGATGTTTACAATGAAGCTGCCAGACTTAATGCTCATGACTGGGTATGTATGTTCTAAGTAGTTTAGAATCAAGCACAAAACTTCAAATAAATCATACTGCAGATAAATTTCAAATCAAGTATTCATGAAGCCGACTTCAAGATCTTTAACTTTTTTTTCCTCAGGAATTATTTCAACAATTCAGGTCAAGGTTTAAATTAAGCACAACTTCTCATTACCAGCTACCTTTGTAGGGGATGAACACTCTCTGAGAATCCATTTGCCTATTAAGGCAAGTGCTACAAAGATTTACTGGCTCAGATAAACTCATTCAACCAGCTTTTATAGAAATATAAAAGTTGACAATGTAGATCTAAATTTGCTCATATGATAGTTTGTTTTCCTGAGCATATTTCATGACCCTTCTAACACAAGTTGCAAGTAATTACAAACTGAGACCAGTCATCTCTCTATCTAGCAAGTGATTATTAGTAATAAAGAGTGAGAGTGAAGTGCTTGTATGAATTTGATGAAAACGAATAGGAAAGAACTTATAGTAGAAAGCATGGGCTTTCAGTGAATAAAATTGGCAATATTCTTGACAGAACATCACTTTCATCAAAGAGAAACACTGATCATTGTGTGGATGCTTTACAGATTTGAACGTCATGAAAATTTGGCAACATAAAATAACCCAGATATAGTATACATCCAACAGCAGCAGTCTTTGACATATTATTGAATTTCTGGATCAGCCATTCAAAGAATAATCGCTGATGTAGTAAACATTGCATTTCTGGATCAGCCGTTCAAGGAATGAGAGCTAATTTAGTAAATATTACATTTCTGGATCAGTCATTCAAAGAATGAGAGCTAATGTAGTAAACATTACATTTCTGGATCAGTCATTCAAAGAATGAGAGCTAATGTAGTAAACATTACATTTCTGGATCAGCCATTCAAAGAATGAGAGCTAATGTAGTAAACATTGCATTTCTGGATCAGCCATTCAAAGAATGAGAGCTAATGTAGTAAACAATGGCATGTCTGTATTTCTTTCACTTTTCCTCCCGGTTGTACGGGTTTTGGTAGAAATATTATTTATTATCATTATATAAATATTGTTTATTATCATTATAAAAATATTGTTTATTATCATTATATAAATATTGTTATTATCACTATATATTGTTTATTATCATTATATAAATATTGTTTAGTATCATTATATAAACATTGTTTATTATCATTATATAAATATTGTTATTATCACTATATATTGTTTATATCATTATATAAATATTGTTTATTATCATTATATAAATATTGTTTATTATCATCATACACATATTGTTTATTATCATTATATAAATGTTCAACCCAATGCTATTAGATTTTTAATTGAGTTCAGATTTTAGGGTCATAAAATATAACACAGTAAGATTAATGTTTTAGGGCAAATTTTCATTTATACCTTTATGATGATTATTTTCATTACATTGTAAAGTCATTCATTTTATTTACTGTAATTAGACATAATAGTGTTTACAGGGAATCTGTTGAAGATTTGCAGAGAGGTTAGGATCAGGTAGAGGTCATAAACTAAGACATGGTTAAAATTTTCAAGCCAATTTTGACCTAATTGTATGATATGGGAATTTTTTATCTATAGTCATGGAACTTGATACACAAAAATAATTTGAGAATTATTACACAGTCATTTGAGAATTATTACAGTCATTTGAGAATTATTACACAATCATTTTAAAAGAACATGACCTGTATACCAGGCTTGTATGATTTTTGTTTACTTTATATCATTGTAAAATTTGGTTTAATATTTATTAAAATCTACAGTTATGATGTTTATTCTGTGTATGTCTTTCTTATAAATAGTATTAATGTTGATAGGGAATCTTGTGATACTTAACGTTGGTGGTATGGTCTGGATGAGATCAAAATCTAGGATAAAGTTCATTTTTGGGCAAACTTCTATTTAACACTACTGTATCCTGGGGTTGTTAAACTGCATACATCTAAGCATGTGGAATTATAGTCTGCAATACCATAATTAGGTCACTTAATGTTTTATCTTTTAGTGATTTTGTATATTTTTTTAAAAAAATATAATTTTCTTTGATTTTTTTTTCCGACATTAAAACCAGATATATATCATCATATTTTACACGAAAAAAACATGATATGTTAATGAATGGCAAATAAAATGTGGAAAATATTCCATCATAAATTTTTTACATTTTCTTTTTAAATATGTAATAAAGAAGATTATTGGTGAAATAATTTTCCTATATTTATCCTTCCTTTATTTCATATGTGAAAAATATATCCTTGTATTTTCACATGTGAAAAATATATCCTTGTATTTTCACATGTGAAAATGAAAGATTTCCCATCATGTCATGCAGTTTCATGATTGTTTGTGCCTTCAAAAGTTATTGCAACATATATGAGTATTTTTAACGTGGGGCTATAAATAGAAACAGCATTATCTTTTGAGCATGAAATTTATTTTTGCCAAAGATATTTTACTAGCCACAGTTTGCTTCTCTACAAAGTTATGTCCCCTATGCTGCCTTGTCAACAGTGTTGAAAACCTAGTGTGCAGAGTCACTCAGTCAGACCTGCCTTGTGGGCAGATAGAGTAAAATAGTTTATGAAATATCAGAAATATAATTTATTGCTTCAAGATAGGTAATCTCATATCTACTGTTCTCTTAAATCACTAATGTCTTTATGGTCAACCTATGAATTTGATTGAAACTGCAAATTGGTGTGGGTAAGTGCTGATGAATGTGTTTAATTTTTTAAGCTTTTATTTTGGAGTAAGTTTGGTATGTAATATTGATAACATTTGATTTTCCTGAATAAATACTTGATATATTTCATCATATGGTACAAATTACTACTCCGGTGGCCTAGTGTTTAGAGCATCTGCCCCACATGCAGGGGTCGAGGATTCAAACCCTGGCCGAGTCATACCAAAGACTTATAAAAAATGGTACCAACAGCTGCCTCACTAGGTGCTCAGCATTAAGAGGTTAGTGTTAGGACTGGTCTGCCTGGTGTCAGGATAATGTGACTGGGTGGGACATCATGCTGCATGTCTGTGGCATGATGCCCCAGTGCTAGACATGACTGTAAACTGCCACACTGCAGACATCATAATGATATGAATGGAAAATTGTTAAGCTATGTTAAAAATCTAAATCACACACACACACATACAAAAACAACAATGTATTGTAAATTGTGTTTTTGCCACTCATTAGGTCATCATGGTGTTGTGTACCACATGATGAAAATATATCCAGTATTAAGGTAGAAAAATATATATGGGCACATACAAACTAATTGAACTCCATAGACTGTTATTCACTGAGTATTATTTTATGCACATTTTTTTCTCCATTAACTTTACATTATCAGAATCGTTCAATATTACCCGATACTGAACTTGCACGACAATACACATATTACATTCACGTGCATAAAGGAACTACTTTCTATTGTAAACAACAATAGATGCAGACGCCAGCACTTTTGATTTATAAACAAATCATGTACACTCGCGTAGGAGGTGCTTTAAGTTGTGGTTGTTTAAATTTGTTTCTGAATAAACTAAAACAGATGTTTTGTGGACTGCCACATATCAGCTGCTTTGGCACATTCTGCATTAAATTTGTTGATACAGTGTTTCGGATTTAGGCTAGCTACAGTATACAACAGACACAAGAAAGGGTCCTTACAAATAACATACAAGTGGCAAGTCATATACTGTCTTCTTTATCTGGTGATAAGAATGGCAAAACAATATACTTACAGTTTTACATCCTGAATTTCCTCAAAATGTACTTTCTTAGTTCTGCAAATCCAAATTACATGAGCCATGTCATAGGTTTTCAATCTTGATTACACATTTCGAAATTGTA
The DNA here is from genome assembly GCA_028554795.2 of Sinohyriopsis cumingii. Lineage (NCBI taxonomy): Eukaryota > Metazoa > Mollusca > Bivalvia > Unionida > Unionidae > Sinohyriopsis > Sinohyriopsis cumingii. Next base: position 138,002,805 of record CM068838.1, on the reverse strand, counting down.
TTGTAATTTCAATGATAAGTCCAATTACATCCTCCTTACTGCACTCAGAATGAATAATTAAATTCCATAGCATCTCTTTGATAATTGCACTTGAAAGACTTCATATTTTTCCCACATTATGATTTCAGACATTCAGTGACAAACAGAAACACATTTGCAGATGTCAACACGCTTCTTCCTCACTTCTTCAATCAGATGTAATTTATGTGGAATTGTCATATATAAATTCAGTCAATAATCAAAAAAATTTCCAAAATCTATTCATTCCAGATCAAAGGGAAAAGTTGTTGCAATGCACATTCATTCACAATATGACTCCAAATTTCAATTTTAATTAGACACGCCATTTTCTTTAGAAAGTTATGTCAAGTGCACAATTAAGTTTAAATTTATCTGGGCAGAGTTATGTGCACAGTAATAATGTTGTTGTTGTGTAATGATGAATATGCGCTTGTGTATTTAGTTTGGTTTTAATTGTATTGTTGTAGTAAAAGCAAAACATAATTTCATTGGGTATATTGTGGAAGAACATTTGCAAAGTTGTTTATTGAATATGCATCCATCATAGGGGTGGTTGGTGAGGGTAGAGTAACCACTAGAGTGTGATTTTTTAAATCTGTTGATTAGTTCAGAAGCTATGACTATTTGAATATTAACAAAAATTGTCTTTTCAGTGAAATTTTGCCTTATTTAAATGCATGTTTAAAAGTCATGGACCCAACACGTTTAATAAAATAAGCATTTGCATCATAACTTTTTATCTAAAAAAGATATCTCCATTTACCATGGCAATCTTATAGCATTTTTTCTGTAGAATTCAAATATCTGCAGTAAATTAAACGATGTCCACTAGATTTCAGTGTAGGGAAGAAAATAAGGGGTTAAAATCTTTATTTTTCTTCTACTACACAATTCACATACTGGACAACATATTTCTTAACAAGTCATTTAATTCATTGTAAACAGTTCATCAAATTTTCTATTCTCTGAGAATGCCCACTGATGTCCAGAATTTAGACATTCTGGAAGCAGTCCAGTCGCTATGACAAATTCAGGCTTAACTTCCTGAACATTGTCTCTGCTGGGCCATATAAAAACTCCTGCTTTCCTACATGGTGCCATGAATTTAACTATCAAATCATTATTATAGTCACTTTTAATTTCATGAACACATCCAGAGTACCAAACACCCTGGTATGCTACGACAACATAATCATTAAGCTAGTCTTAAACAGGCAGCTGTTGACATACTGTACTGAGTTCATCTATTTCACTTTCATAGAGTTCATTAGATTTCATTTTCTCTTCTTCAGTGGCAGTTAACTCATTTGGTCCAATATTTCATTGCACACACATTTCTGGTGCTCTTTATGTTTAAGACGCAAGTCTTTTCCACCACAGTGTGCACTCTTCCACGTAGTTTTCTGTTTCATTTTCAGTTTGTATGCCAACATTTTTAGTGCTGTAGGTAATACATGTCATCTGAACTTCATTGCTTTGACACACTGTGTCTGACTCTTTCTCACTGCAGCATATGTTTTCTGTCACATGATATGAAGTTTTTATTGTCACTGATGTCTTGAATTCCTTCCCTAGAAGTTCAATAATGTTTTTTTTAACACCTGGCACTTTTTTTTACTCACAAGTTTTTTCATCTAGTCAAGTACACTATTAACTCTATTGGAAATAGTGGATTGGTTAATTGACTGACACCCATCATTAAGTAATGTTAGAATGTCGCAAAATTCAGCAAATGTTTTATTATTTTTCTTATAAAAGTTGAAAATTTCAATCACAATTCCATTTGATGGTTTGTCTATTTTTTTTTACATGAGTTGGAAGATATTGAATCAATACCGATTCCTGCTGTTTGGTAGTAAGGACCAGGAAAATCCATACTCATATTTCTACACCGAAAAGGAATAAAAATGTGTTCTAGGTACAGTTTTTAAAAAAACATATTTCATCATCTAAAATTGTAGCGCAGTACTTTCTCATGGTATGAACGTCGATCAGTAAATCACGTATTCGTACTCTATTCATACCACCAATCTTTGCAAGTTATTTGGGTAAATTTTATTTATAGAGATTTTGTTATTAAAATGTTCAAACATCATTTGCATACAATAATTTGTCATTAATTTGTATTTAGAAGAAGAGTTTTGAAGAAGAAAGGTAAACTGTAAAATATTTTGAGAGTATATCTGTCAAACCTACATGTACATGTCAACATGAGGATGATCAATAATAAGATAACCAGGTGGGATTTTGGATTTACAACAGAACACTTTTGATGGTGATACATATACAATGTTTAATGATGAATGACTTGAATGAGAAAAGAATCATGATTAATATGTGCATATAAAATCCAACTATTGGATCAATTAACATAATCCGCACAAACTAAATAATGAAAATATAAATAAATGACCTTACACAGTACAAGGAGAAGGGGTGAATGATTCACAGTGATTTCACAATGAAAGAATGATGTATTTTACTCAAATAGTAAAACTGTGCTATTTTATTCATATAGTAAAGATGTATTCACTCAAATAGTGAAAACAAAGGGACAGATGTACAAAATATCTTTACAGTCCCAAAAACACACTGGGTATTACAAACCCGAAAGATTAGCCCACAGGTAAAAGATTACATGTATGAAGTTACACACTTCATCACCAGCACACTTGGATACCAGTCACACTGGTCAGTCAAGTAGTCGGTATTCCAGGTTGGTCAGTCAAGCAATCAGTGCCCAACAATCTCAGCAATGCCCGATCATCTGGTACTCAACCAGCAACACTGTTTACCCAACTCTGTGGCTTCTATCTTTCAGCTTCACAGCTGCTATGGTCAACTTCTATGGTTAGCTCTGCAGCTGGTACCATGTTGACCCTGATAACTCTAGTCACTTCATTCAGCTATACAGCTGCAACTCCGATCACTCTGGTCACTTCAATCAGCTATACAGCTGCGATTCCGATCAGCTCTACGGCTGCAACTCAATCACTCTGGTCAGATATACAGCTGTGACTCTGATCATTCTGGTCACTCTGGTCAGTTCATTCAGCTATACAGCTGTGACTCCAATCAGCTCTACATCTACGACTCTGATCAGCTGAAAATACATCTAACACCATGTACTATGCATGACACAGGCATATACAATAAAATGTAATGATGTTATATACGGTAAGCTACACATTACATTATTGGCACAATAATTACAAAACATTGCACAATTTCAGAAGTGAACCTAACCATGCCTGACAAGAATCCTATAGTACTAAATATTTCTTAAAAATGCAACTTTATATATTTCTAATATAAATCTCTTGCTAAGTCACAAAAAAGAATAGAAAATATTAGCCTGATACTACATAAGCCAAAGTTACATAGAAAATATACAAAAATAAATGTAGTAGTACAATGGTTATAACTTATACGCAAGAATTTAATAATTCACATACCTCTACAGCTGAAGATGTGCAAGTCCTTAAAGTAGACCGTTCACTGACAAGACGTTCCATAATGTAAAGATTTTGACCTACTGTGAGGTATTTATACACAGACAATGCCGCAATACATTGTCTGTGCGCTGGAAGTATTCAGTTCTACCTATCAAAGGCACTTCACATGTGTGGCATAGGATGAACTGAACTCACTATTTCGAAATCTTTGTACAGTATACATAAATCACTCTCATGTGTCATTGTATAAAAAAAAAGAAACCTGAGTACATGTACATTTAATAAATAAAAGGATTTATACAATTCCATGATAGATCATTTATATGATAAAATTTCTGTTATATTTCACAAAATATTTAATAAATAAAGAAATAAATATGCAAAATAATTACTTACCAATGCAAAACATTCTTACAGTGTACATAAATCACAGCATTTGTCTTGTGATCGCTGATTTTTCATATCGATGTTACGTTTATTATGAAACCAATATGGCGATTTCACCCACGTCTTATGGAGGTCAACTTGGTGAAAGGCATACTTTTGAAATTATTTTCTCAGCACATTGTCATCAAATGCTAATTTTCAAAACAATATCGGAAACATCATTCATTCCCCATTCAATTGACAAATACCTCATTAATATTCATGAGGCTCTGGTTACCTGCATTTGCAAAACAAACACTGGTGTCAGTGTGTGCACACAGGAAACAGCAATTTAAAGAGATCCATCAATTTTGATTACTGATTGATAATTACCTGACCATTTGGTTATGCAATAAAAGGTACATATTAATGAAATTTATATGCTTTTCTTGATAATTTAAAGCCCTTTTAAATAAAGTTTATTTCATAAAAATGTTATTATTGATTTTAATACAAATTTAGTGCACAAAGTATAAGAAAATGTCGATTTTCACCCAGCTTACTGATAAGGAATAGGCGCTATCTGGGGTTGCTAGTTACGCATGGTCAGAGTCACTTCAAATAGTTGAGAAGTGCTGTCCTGTGGCAGCTATTTTTTATATTCTAGTCCTCTCAGCCCATTTTTTTGTATTCTAAAGCAATGTCCTCTGGCAGCTCATTTTTGTATTCTAAAGCCATGTCCTCTGGCAGCACATTTCTGTATTTGAAAGTCCTGTTCTCTGGCAGCTCATTTTTGTACTCTAAAGCAGTGTACTCTGGCAGCTCATTTTTGTACTCTAAAGCAATGTCCTCTGACAGCTCTTTTTTGCATTCTAAAGTACTGTCCTCTTGCAACTCATTTTTGTATCCTAAAGCATGTCATCTGGCAGCTCATTTTTGTATTTTAAAGCAGTATCATTTGGCAGTTCATGTTTGTATTCTAAAGTGCTGTCTTCTGGTGGCTCTTATTTGTATTCTAAAGCAATATCCTCTGGCAGCTCATTTTTGTATTCTGAAATGCTGTCCTCTTGCATCTTTTTTTGTATTCTAAAGCAATATCATCTGGCAGCTCATTTTGTATTCTAAAGCAGTGTCCTCTGGCAGCCCCTTTTTGTATTCTAAAGCCATGTCATCTGGCAGCTCATTTTTGTATTCTGAAGTGCTGTCATCTGGCAGCTTTTTTGGTATTCTAAAGCAATATCATCTGGCAGCTCATTTTGTATTCTAATGCAGTGTCCTCTGGCAGCCCCTTTTTGTATTCTAAAGCCATGTCCTCTGGCAGCTCATTTTTGTATTCTGAAGTGCTGTCATCTGGCAGCTTTTTTGGTATTCTAAAGCAATATCATCTGGCAGCTCATTTTGTATTCTAATGCAGTGTCCTCTGGCAGCTCTTTTTGTATTCTAAAGCCATGTCATCTGGCAAATCTCTTTTGTATTCTAAAGTGCCATCATTTGGCTGCTCCTTTATGCTATAGAGTTGCTACCAAAGAAACTCGTCAATGACACTATATTCAAGATATATTTATGTAGCTTTCAGTGTTAGTCTTTCACCATTTAATACTGGATTCATTTTGTTTGACCATGATACCTCAACTATGCATTTACAATGCTTATACTAGTCACATGTTTGATGATAATTATAAGTGAAGAAACATTTGTTAAATGGCAAATTGCAAAAAAATGTCCATTGTTGTTATGCTAGAATATTTTTAGCATAATTTTTTTTTACCAACCCTTTCTAACATGTGTTTGGATTAGTTAAAATCACATCATGTGGCACAGAAAATTTGAAGTTATTAGTTTATAACATTAGAAAAGAGCTATTTTCACTGCTGACTTTTTTATGTTTCTCAGTTAAGCCAGATGGCCACAGAATAGTACTTGTTCATATTTTCAACAAAGCCTCTCATATATGACATTTCAAATTTAATTTTAAAAAAGATATTTCATTTTCAAAAAATATGCAAATTATGTTAATTTCTTAATTGATTGTATTAATTGACTATGTCATTATATTCGGTTTGATTCTGTATCTATGTGCTGAATTGTACAGTAATATAATGCTGTCATTCAGTTTTCATACATTCTGATGTATTTCTTTAGTGCATATCTTGTTCTATAAATTTCTCTTTATCCAGTGAGAAACTTTAAAGATTAGTGTATGTGCACTCACATTTCCAGCTCTAACAAGTCGCAAAATTAATTTTCACTTTCTTTTTCTTGCAGACATATTATATCATAATCTGTATTTTACTTTACTTCAGGAAATAGTGCATAACCAAGGGGTGTGCTTCATGTACCTGAGGGATTTACAAAGGGTAAGCATAAAATGTTGTATAAGAGTCCTTGCTTTAATGAAACACAGTTTAAAAAGATTGCAAACTCAGCAATACAGTTTTTAAGATATTAATCTATTAGTTAATTCATTGGTTTAGCAAGTTGGCAATATTCTTTAATTATTTGTTAAAAAATATAATCCTATTTTAAGTGTTTTGTTGTGATGTGATCTGGATTTTTAGCGTAGCTTTAACAATTTTTCAGTCATATTGCTATGATGTCTGCAATGTGGCAGTTTATAGCGATGTCTAGCACTGGGGCATCGTGCCGCAGATATGTAGCATGATGTCCCACCCAGTCACATTATCCTGACACCAGGCTGACCAGTCCTAACACTAACCTCTTGATGCTGAGTGCCAAGCGAGGCAGCTGTTAGTACCATTTTTGTAAGTCTTTGGTATGATTCTGCTGGGGATCGAACCCCTGACCTCCCGCATCCAAGGTGGACTCTCTAACCACTAGGCCACCAGAGCGGTGTCCTTTTTTAAGACTTTCCACCATAATAACATGTGCATTCCATCATTAATAATTTATATACTGTGCACCCTAGTTTTCTTGCCCACACCCTCCCCACTGCCCACACCCTCCCACAGTCTCTGATATATTGCAACGCATGCTTTTGCCTATAAATTGTCATGTCCTGAAGGTTCTGTTCTTTTATTTCTGCATTCGCCCATCATCCTTATCATCTGCGATCTGCTAAGTATATGCTATGTACAAACACCTCTATCTCCTGTCAGGTTAATTGTAACATTGCTCAGCTTTTTTTGGCCTCCAGGACTGTCTATTTATCTAAGAGATTCCTTCTGTATGTAAGCCGAGCATATCTGACTAGCAACTACTTTTACCCTCCTGAGCCAATAGCATGTGGGATCAAACATAAGGAATAGGCAAAGGGCTGACCTTTTTTGCCATGAAAGGTTGACCTTGTTTGCTGTGAAAAGCTGACCATGCTTGCTATGAAAGGCTGACCTTGTTTGCTATGAAGAGCTAACTTTGTTTGCTATGAAGGCTGATTTTGTTTGCTATGAAAGGCTGACCTTCATTGCTTTGAAAGGCTGTTCTTGTTTGCTATGAAAAGTTGAACTTGTTTGTTTTGAAAGGTTGACCTTGTTTGCTATGAAAGGCTAACCTTGTTTGCTATGTAAAGCTAACCTTTGCCTTGTTTGATATGAAAGGCTAACCTTGTTTGCTATGAAAGGCTAACCTAGTTTGCTGTGTAAAGCTAACCTTTACCTCATTTCCTATGAAAAGTTGACCTTGTTTGCTATGAAAGGCTAATCTTGTTTGCTAAGAACAGCTAACCTTCTTTGTTATGAAATGCTAACCTTGTTTGCTATGCAATGCTAACATTTACCTTGTCTGCTATGAAAGGCTAACCTTGTTTGCCATGAAAGGCTAACCTAGTTTGCTGTGTAAAGCTAACCTTTACCTCATTTGCTATAAAAAAAACTAACCTTGTTTGCTATGAAAGGCTAACCTTGTTTGCTATGTAAAGCTAACCTTTACCTTGTTTGCTATGAAAGGCTAGCCTTATTTGTTTTGAACATATTTTTTTTTAGAGATTCTAATTAGCTGAAGAGTGTCAAACACACTGATAAACCTTTTTAATAGCAAACACAATTAGTCTTGAGAGTTGATGGTTTCACAACCATGCAATTGATCTTCCTCAAATGATATCCCAGCTGGTATTTGCCATTTAACTTTAAATCAGTTAATTGACTCTGTACTATGGCCAAAAAGGGTGAAATATTTGTGTTTGCCATTTCAACTTGTAAAACTACTGAAATGCCCTCATTGCCACACACTGCAGCAAAAATGATACTTGCATTAAAAATAGTAATGCAGTTTTTGTGAATCATGAGACCTGGCTGAGAATCATCACATTGATATCGACCCTAAATCATGAGAATCATCACATTGATATCGACCCTAAACCATGAGAATCATCACATTGATATCGACCCTAAACCATGAGAATCATCACATTGATATCGACCCTAAACCATGAGAATGATCACATTGATATCGACCCTAAACCATGAGAATCATCACATTGATATCAACCCTAAACCATGAGAATCATCACATTGATATCAACCCTAAACCATGAGAATCATCACATTGATATCGACCCTAAACCATGAGAATGATCACATTGATATCGACCCTAAACCATGAGAATCATCACATTGATATCGACCCTAAACCATGAGAATCATCACATTGATATCGACCCTAAACCATGAGAACCATCACATTGATATCGACCCTAAACCATGAGAATCATCACATTGATATCGACCCTAAATCATGAGACCTTGCTGAGAATCATCACATTGATATCGACCCTAGACCATGAGAATCATCACATTGATACAAATTCAGCATATGCTAGGTAGGCTTAATGTAATGGTTGAGTCGTTATCAAGGAAGTCAGTTGATTCATACAGATTGGCCTGTCCATCTTGATTGAGTTTGTACCCAGTAAAATCCGCGGATGATTGATCTCTTTGTACCAATATGGAACCTCAAACTGCCCACAATTAGTCTCTCCATTCCTGGACCAGAGACCTGGGTGAATAATGCCCTGTTGATCAGCTAAGTGATGGGTTTACGCTTTCCCACCAGCAGTCCTGATTTCAGAGGTGAGGGGCTGTACTTGCTTCTCTCTGATGGGACAAAACTTGGGTTAACAATCCACTTGATCATGCAATAAGCATTCCAAAGAAGATTTTGGTGACCCCCCATATTACTCTAGCAGCCAAAGTTGCTAGTGTTTTATCCATGTCTGGATAAACTCCATTTTCTGGCTTCTATCAGGAAAGCCTTGTATGAAAAAGATTTCAGCTTTTTAACTGTAGTAAGGATCTCAGCAGTTAGAGGGCCCTCTGCTTTGCAGGCATACATGCAAAGTGACACATTTTTACCAACTGGTGTCAAGACAGCAGTATCACCCCCTGGCCACCTTCCAACTTTGATTACTCACTTTTTACATTTCGACTTTGAGATGAGGTTTGCTGCGATCACTTATCAAAGGGTGTCATTTCATGATTTCTGACACGTTCAGACATAATGGGAGAGAAGATATCTGTCAACACAAGGATCTACCTGACCTTTTGCCCAAGATTGACTTGTCCATTCTCCACATGCTAATTTTGTTTTCAAAAGGAACCTCCTGAATCTTGACCAGGCTCAGTTTGCCCCAATTTGAGCCATATCTTCAGCTTCCATGAACTTATTATCTTTTAAGATTTGTTACGTGATGACTCAAACGTCAGCATGCAGGGTGAGCAAATTGCATGCAATAGCTATGGCCCTGAATTACCTCAAGTTCTAATCCAACAGTTCAGTTGGTCCTGATAAAAAATCTGATTTTGTTGCCAAGATCAAGAATCACAACACAATCATTCACCCTCTGTCTTCTGTCAGTCCATCAAGAGAAACAAAGCTGTGGGATCTGGTTTGGACATTCCAGTGTTTTCTGAGATGCATGGAAAACTTCCATGGTGCATGACAACAACTCTTGCTGTCTACTAAGGTGGGAAAGTAAGACTTCATAGGCACTGTTCATGGTTCAAGTGGATTATTCAGTCAGTATATTGCTTAAGCTTAAAATGGTAAGCAGTCAGTATACATGTGACCATATAGCATGGAAAAGTAAAAATAATTTGCAATAGTTACTTCATTTTTCTGTAGGGCTGGGTTCTGGAGGAAGATATACAGTATTTCCTTTCAACCAGATTTTGTACTCTTGTCAAGCAAGTTGCATAGAGGTGCCTTTTATTACTTAACACTTTTGGCATTCAGTATTTTCTATGTTAACATGGAAACAAAATGTAGTGCTATGAAATGGTGCTGCATGGCAATAAGTAGTATATAAACTGAGAGTGCTGGACCATAGGGTATTATGAAGAAGTTTAGAAAAACTGAGGATACAGCCAATATGAGTCTTTATATGAGAGGTGGATATGTCATGTCTAGGTAATTCTTATTTATTGATTTAGTTATTCTTTCATTATTTTAGGCCAAGGAATCTTTAACAAAAGCCATCTCCTTTAAGAGGCATGAGATCTCATTCATCATGCTTGCAAAGATCCATCTGATGGAGGGAAATATAAGTGCTGCCACAGATATTTACAAACAAGCTGTGGAGTAAGTATGATGGTTAATATTATATATGGTGGACTCGTTAGCTCAAACAGGGTTGACTCAAACATCATTGTCTGGTTAAACTTAGTTCTAAGTCCCAATTATTCACTTCCTTCACAGATCACAGATGATTTAAAGATATTTGAGGCATTATCATACAACTTAGATTCATACAACTTAGAGAATTTTAATTCATACTCTCTGGAGAGTTGAACTTGGGTCTGCAGGTAAAAAGCACCTATCACCTTGCCTTTAAGCACCAACTCATATATATATATATATATATATATATATATATATATATATATATATATATATATATATATATATATATATATATATATATACCTGAGATAGAATGAAAGAATGAAAAGTATGGTGAAATGGTCATATAAAAAAATTACAACACAGAGAAGGATTGAGTATTCAGATTGTATTACATTCCAATGTCGTTGTCTATAAGTTCATTTGAGAACATCAGTTATAAAATAACTACTTGAAATCAAGCATAATCAACTGGATGAAGTTGGTAATCATACGTCAAAATGCCCATCTAATTCTTCAAGAAACTTTGTAATCGTGTCAAATTATCCATATATTTGTTCAAGAAGCTTTGTCATATAATTTTGATGGAAAATTAATGCATAACAGTATCATCAAAGAAGACTTTGTGTATTATAATACAGAGTGACACCGTTATAACTCGCCCTGTGATAACACGAATTCGGATATAACACGGTTGTGGCATGGCTCCTGAAATTTCATATATTCATTCGCACATTAAAAAAAATGTTTTTCAAAGTATGTGAACTAGTGTATAAAAAATTTATTATCATTTTGAGGAAGAGATCATGTATGAATTCGAATATAATATGATCGTGGTATGGTTCCTGAAAATTTAAATACATGTACATGTATTTTTCTTGTACCCGGAAAAATATTTTTTTAAAAAGTATGTGAAATAGTGTATAAAAAAATTTATTATCATTTTGGAGAAGAGATCATGTATGAATTTGAATCTAATATGGTCATGGTGTGGTTCCTGAAATTTTAAATACATGTACATGTATTTTTCTCGTACCCAGGAAAATATTTTTCTTTAAAGTACGAGAAAGTGTGTAAAATGTTTATTATCATTTGTGGGAAGTGTTCGCATATGAATTCGAATATAATACAATCATGGTGTGGCTTCTGAAATTTAACAATTTCACCGGGTTCTTGATGTGTTATGCCAAAATAAACATTACCAGAAATGTTACTTATTACTGATCCATGAGTAAAGCCAGCAAGGCGCCTTTGTGATTGTCTTCAATTAATTCTGTACACAGTCATTGCTCAAACAATAGCCTACATGTGTTTCTTTTTTAACTGCATACACAACCTAGCAGCAGACAGTGCGGTGGTTGATAAAAGATTCTCACAATTTAATAAACATCAAAAAACGAAAGCCACCAACATGTTTGCTGGGCTTAGAGGGGTTATTAGATGCAATCAGTTGACCAGTAAATAATGTCCATTTTATTAGCTGGAAATTGAAAGGATATGAATTTGTACATGTGTTCAGCTTAAAATTTTTTATAAAAGTATTTTTCATATGTTTCTTTTGATATTCACAAAGTCTGAAGTAAAAGTTCTATGCACGCTGAAAGCATGTGTTGTTTGTTAATTATTCTTGCTGTTAGTCGTTCAGATGAATAGGCGTACAAGTGTTAATTATTGGGAATTTGCAATGGATAAAGGTACACGGAAACGCATATGAGAAAACTTTAGCAATATGCAGTTTGTAAAGACACCATTCATAGACCCTGGAACATAATGAACCATACATGTGCTTCGTCTCTCTTAACCTAATTTTGCTGTTAATTTTCCCATTGATTTGTTGTTGTTGTTGTTATAGGGTTTAACGCCATTTTTCAGCATAAGTTAGGCTATACATGGCGGCCAATATTAATGGTGGAGGAAGAACCAGGGAAAATAAGTTACTGGCAAGCTTTCTCACATACCCACATTGGCCAAACTCAAGACTCAAACCCACGCAGACAGAGGTGAGATGGCAGTGATCCGTAATGGTGAGTGCTTTAGACCACTCAGCCACCTGGGTCCCCTTTTTCCCATTGAATTCAGACACATAACAATCTGTGACAAAATTACTGAATAGTTTAAATATGTATGCAATTTTTTGCAATGGAATTACATATATTGGGGATTAACTGCATGCCACGATGGTACAATATCAGACAGTAAGTAAACGGTGTTAATACTCTATTCATACTGTATATTAGAGGTTGAATTCAGACACAATGACACAATGATCTGTCACAAAACTATTGAATATTTTAAATCTGTGTCCAATTTTTCAGTGGAATTAATTGCATTATGGATGAATTGCATGCCACAATGGCATGATAGTAAATGGTGTTGATACCCTATTCAGCATATACATTAGATACGTATATGTGCCAATGCATTGTTCTCTGAAAAAAAGCAAAATTCTGTTAAACCCCGCATTAATGCAACCCTGCTATTAATGCGATCCAATTTTTTGGACCCCAATAATCGTGTTATAGTGGGGTTCCACTGTAATATAAAGAAAAAACTGCTATGATATATGCTTCTTATGTTAACATTAAAGAAACAATGATAAAATTCATCAACAATCTGACAAACTACATCACGGATGTCAATGTTAATTATGAATCAACAGGATTTACATTATAAATTGAATAAATTTTTTAATATGAATGCGTGCTCAGAAAGAAATAGAAATGAGTTATAGCCAGAAAAGTGTGGGGTTGGAGGGACATAAAAAAATTACTCATTGAACTCTCAGGCTTGACTCAACTTTTCGGACGGAATGATGAGAGAAACTTGTGTTATTGTTCACTTAGGTCACTGTTAATGCTCATATATATGTTTGAGCATTGGCACTTGTACTTATGTATTTTGCTATCTAAAAATTGGTCAAAGAATACTTTTAATAAATTTTGTATTATTGACTTGAACTAAGCGTTGCTATGATTAATTTGGTAGGGCCCTTGAAAGTTGAGGCTATTGAGTTGACAAAATCTACTGTTACTTCTAGAAAAGAATTACAGACAATGACAAAAGTTAGTTTGAAATTTTGCATGCACACCATTGCTCAGGTTAAATGAAAAATGTATCACCACACTAAATAATCAAACGAGCTGTTATTTTATCTTCTTGTAGTACCTAAGAAAATAACTGATAATTTGTCTCTGAATTTTCTCAGATTTTCTAACCAGTGAAGAATCTTACTTGCATTCACTATAATGCAACATTAAAGCCTAAACAGGAAATATATCCTTCATTGGATTACCATATTTTCATGTTTTATATCTTGAAGGTTATACAGGATTTTATACCCTGCACACCCCTTGCAGGATCTCCTAGTGGGTGGGCTACATCAGTTATTTTTAAACAGCCTGTAGACATGATATTTAGTTCTGCAGTCATAGACCGGCAAAGATATTTTTTTTTTTTTGTTTTTTATTAACCCCGTAATAGGTTGACCAATGGGTCGGGGAACCATCCCAGGGTCACCTTACAATCAAACATTTCTGGTTATCAGATAATCTAGGGATAATAAATATAATCTACAGAGAAAGTAAAAAAGAAAACACACACACACACACGCATATACACATGCATATGGCACACAATCTAGGTGACATGGCCTTTGTGATATTACAATATTTTGTTCCTGTTTACCATCAAGTCAGAGACAAGTTAAATGTTCATTGTTGAGGTCCATTTTTGAAGAAATTGGTCCTCTTTTTTATTTACCTTAGCAGTGTATTTTTCAATGTTCTTGTGCATTGCAACTATTTGCCTAAAAGCAAAAATAGAAGGATTTTTCATATTGAATCTGCAAGTATAAATATAATATTTTGCCAAAATAAGCAGAAAATTATCCAAACTGTCCAGTTGTTCACTTCCTAAAAATGTTTCTTTTTTGGACAGATGTACAATATTTGGGCAAAAAGGTGTAAAAACTTCAATAAAACGGTTCCAAAACTGAAGTAATACTGCAGTCATAAAAGAGATGCTCAATACTTTCAGTTTCACTCTTACAGAAAGTACATTTGTTGTCATCAAATATGTTAATTCTTTTAAGAAAATCATTAGTAGTGATTATTCTATGGATTAATTTAAAGTTAAAAGAAATCAACTTGGTATCCTTGGTATAGCATTTTGCCCGGCTATATATATCAGACCACTCCTCACTACTTATATTTTTATTAAATACTTGCATCCAAGTTTCTTGCTTCGCAGTGTGTTGCCTTTTAGTTTCCTGTAAAAGATCTTTGTAAACAAACTTGAGTGAATCTTGTTTTTGCAAGTTCATTATTTTATCCTCCTGCTTATCAAAATTATTATGTACAAGGTGGTTTTTTGTGGCATCTTTCCATGCTTTAGGAATTCTGGATATTAAGGAGAAGTATTTCAAGAAATCATCACTTCCAGTTTTTTGTTTTATTATCTCAAAAGGTATTAAATTACCGTGATCATCTACTAGATCGTTCAGAATTTCAAAACCAGCTTCTGTCCAGGATTTGTATTGATAAATCATTTTAGGGGGGACAAAATTTAAAATACTCATGGATAGATGCTCATTAGGACTTTGCGGTTCTTCTTTCCATTTACATACTGCCAAAATTACATCTCTCCAAAAACTGTTTTTAATGAACTTACTAAATTCTTCTAATTTCCTTCTCCCTAAATTCCAAATATCCTTTTTATTTCTGAGTATAGTTGTATTGACTAAGTTCTGCCACGTTCCATCTTCCTTTTCCAGCAATCTTTTAACCCATCTTATCTTAATATACCTAATGAATGAAAATATGTGTATCATATTTAGTCCTCCCTCGTTTTCTGGGGAAACTAGAATATCATGTTTTATTCTCTCTACTTTTCCACCCCATACAAATTTAAATAATGTTCGATTTAGTTCTGCTTCAGCTTTTGCTGACCGGCAAAGATATGGGTGGGACTGATTGTTGTGCATTGTCTGTCTGTCTGTCCATCAATTAGCACAAGTTTGTTATTGCTATTATTCCTGAACTACTTGGAGGAATGCAATGAAACATTCATCCCAAGGCCACAGTGGCCATTTTAAACAATATTTATTGCCCCACCAGCTTGGATGCTCATATTGACATTGAATTTTCCAAAAGACTTCATGAAATGTCTAGTTGATCCTTAATTACAATGATCCTGATCTGACATTAAATATTGCCATCATGGCAGACATCTTGAAAATCTCCGAAGAATGGAACATTGTATTGACATGGGGTTCACCAGAAGACTTCTTATCATGTTTAAGTAGTCCCAGAAGGAAATGGTGTATATCTGACATCCAGTATGGCTGCTATTTTGAAAATCTTGTTTTTGGTACATGTTCTAAATGGGAAGTTAAACTAGCATGACGTTTTCAGAAGAAGACCTCTTATGGTGTCTTAGTTGGTCCTAAATGAAAATTATGCTAATCTGACAGGTTGGCTATCTTGAAAACCTTGTTATTGCTTCTCCTCATGGATAGATGGTCATATTGACATTTGGTTTTCACCAAAAGTCTTCTTTTAATGTCTTGTTTGTCCTACATTAAAATGGTGCCAATTTTACAATATGGCTGCAGTGATAACCTTCATGAATATCTTGTTATTGCAACTACTTCTGTATGGTGCTTATATTGACATGGAGTTTTCACCAAAAGACTTCTTGTAATGTCTAGTGAACCTTAAAAAATGTTGTGTTGGTCTTATTTACAGTATGGCTGCCATGGTGGCCATGACAGTCATCTTGAAAATCTTGTCATTGCTTAAGAATATCAAAGAAGGTTTCAAAGCTCAGCACTTAAAAGGAAAAAAGGTCCTGGAAATTCTTTTGGCCATTAGAGCATCCATCCCTTCAAGGGTCTCTTGTTTGATATTTAGTGTCCAAGTTATTGCCTGACATATGTAGGATAGCCTCAGTGAATATGGACTTATAGCTAATGTGCTGGATTTCATAAGAAGTATAGAAAAATGAATTTAATAAGTAAGGAATGTAACTGGTGTAGTGATGTTTAAAGTGGATGTGAAGTGATATTATTTTGATAACAGTTGCACAACACAGATCGGTATTTGTTTTTGTCAATGGGAGGTTCGTTTTTTTGAACTAATATGATGGAAGTCATTGTTACAGAAATTTATTTATTTAAATGGAAGGTATTGAGAATATATAGTTATGTAATAACATAATGTCTGACATAATATCAATCACATGTACCTTCTTGTGACTGGTCTATTTTCTCATCTGCTCACTGTTGATCTGAATTGTCATTCACAGATTATTAGATTATTTACCTTTTTATCATTTTTAATGACGAAATACAATTTAAATTTGTATGAACTTTTAAAAATAATTATGTTTATTTTTGATAAATTACAATATTCTTTTAGATTTAGTCCTGAAAATCCAGAACTGTTGACAACACTGGGACTATTGTATATGCAGGTATGATTTAGAATTTTCATATAATTACATTTGCCTTTTGGTCCATGACTGTAGATTCTGTTTTTAGATAGAGCTATAAATAGGTGTTTGCTAGTTATAAATTCAGATTTGATAATGAACCTGTTTACAAATTGGGGGTAATTTTTTGATTGGATGGTTGAGTATTATGACATAGGTCAGGTGGGTTGAATTTCAGCATGAGTCAGGTATTGTGAAATAAGTCACATTGATTAATTATGACACATAGTTGTAATAGAGTCATGGAGGTGTTATAAAGAGAGAATCAAACAAAATTATTCCTATTTCATCGAATTGTTCTTGTTTTGATATCTGTCTGCAGATGTATTTAATGTTTTGTTTAGATTTAATTTGAGAGAAATCATTTATTTAAATTAAACTTTGGAATTACAATGTACTCGTGACTGTCTGGACTAAAGCAAGATTTTTGGATTATTATGAATTCATTCAAAGACATTTTTGGAAAATGCCATTGTGATATAGTCAAGACTGTTGGTACATCAGCACATTCAAGGATATCGGTACATCAGCACATTCAGGACCTTGAATAGAACCTTTAAGGATTATTTTGGATTTTAATTCATTATACTGTAAATTCCTCTTAATATTAAATTTATAATATAAGGAACTGAATTAATTGTTAGGTTTTACTAAACTTGGTTTTGCTTCTTTCTGTTGCTTAGTTTATGACCTTGGTGACATAACAGGACTGTATCATTATTTTCTGTCTCAATTAACATCAAGAATGAGAGTGGAGTTCATTTTGTAACCAGTTTACAATTGCATGATTGTGCAAGCTATCATCAGTATACAATTCAAATGCTGTATAATACCCTTACCTTGACGGTTTCAACCACTGTGCTCTCAGTGCTAATACATGTATGTGTTAATGTCAGTTAAAGGTTAAACTGAATTTTTCAGTGTAAACTTAAGTTTCGACACTTCATCAAAAAGTTGAAATAATTTTCAAATGGGTGTTTTGCTGTTTTAGAGTTGCCTCATCCACTGGCAAAGCTTCATGTTTGATGCAAAATTATGACCCTTGGGAGGAATTTTTATTTCATACACCAATATGTATAAGGGACTCTAATTATCTTTCATCACATGACTCCTTTTTTGTCAGATGACTGTTCTCTTTCATCACATGACTGTTATCTTTCATCACATGACTGTTCTTTTTTGTCAGTTGACTGTAACATTTCTGTTTCATCACATGACTATTATCTTTCATCACGTAACGGTTCTCTTTCATCACATGGCTGTTCTCTTTCATCATAAGAGGTGGAAACACATTTAGCTACTTCTCCTACATGACAATTTGCAAATATCCCACTAGTAAGACAATCCAGCTTACATATTCTGTCCAACAGGAAATAACTTAATTCTTCAAGAACCCACCTGACCCCACCAGCCAATGAGAAATTACCCCAAAATTATCAACATATTTGCTACTAATAGTATTATTAGTAATTTGATCATAGCTATTTATAGATCCTATGCAATCTTGTCACTCTTAATATCTTAAAATAGAACCAATACACATACACAAAAGTTAGCTATGGATAATCACTACAACTTGCAGTCATCAATACAATATTAAAAAATTATAGATGTACATAACATTCATCAATCAAAATTGATGTAGAATTGATTTTACTTTCATAAATAATAATGAGAATGTAAAATTGTTTTTTTAAAAAAAACAATTGCAATGTTTTTTATACTAAAAACTGGACTTCAGAGGATGTTCTTGTAGTTAGGTTGGTCTGTGCAGAAGGTCTTCTTTTTTAACACTAACTTCACCCCTTGCTCATTGTATGACATGAATGCATTGCAGTCACTGTTTATCTTGATTAAAGTGAAAGAATGCTTACTCAAGTGATAATGGAAATCAGAGAGTGTTTGCTACTATGTGTGCACCATCATTGTAGTAGAAAGTCATGTGATGAAAGACAAGAGTCATGTGATGTGATGAAAGACAGCATTCATGTGATTAAAGAACGGAGGTTAACGTATATACTCACATATAAGCCGAATAATTAAGGAAAAATTAAGGTCTGGAAGAAGGGGGGGGGTCAGCTTATCCGGGGGCCATTGTGTAAACTTGACAGTTTTTAGGTATTTTTGTTGACTACTGTTACAGTAATGGCTGTAAATCTTGAGACACAAAACAAAATTTTTTTCCGTGTCCTAAGACATAGGCATGTAAAAGAATGTAACTTTCAGTGACCCGACATTTATTAAACTTTTATAAAGTACTATGATTGATTTTGTTATTATTTTACATGTGCATATTTTCTGATTTCTCCAGCACGAAGTTAAATAAAGTTAAATGCAGACCTCATAATTTGTGGGCCGGATGAGTTTACCAGGGTAACCATGCTGGACTATAATATACAGCACTTACACAGTGCAAAGCATGCATAGTGTCACTTAAATCCTTACTTATTCCCAAACATAGATGCAGATTTTGCTTTATTCATTGTTTTGACCAAACTGCATTTTTCCAGATAGCATTTCAGCTAGTCCTTAATAGCTGTTTCATTTACATTGAATCATGCATTCATGAGTTACTCATTTTCAGTGATATAAGCGATCCTACAAGGCACATAACCATCATAATTTACATGTTGACAAAGAATGATAATAATAAAAGCTAAAATTCTCACAGAGATCAATTAAGATCAACATCAATCAATTTTAGTTTTGTGTTTTAGCTGAACAAACATAACTTTCCACACAGTGGAAAGCTTGATGTTTCAGTGTCTTCTGTGTTGATAGTTGGTGAATTTGTCTTTCGTTTTGTGACAGCAGCACAGGCCAGTTAATCATTAAAACCCTGAAACTGGCTTGTGATAAGAGGGAATTCTGACCAGTAACTATACCAGTTTAACATTTAGCGGTATAAAAATGACAGGTGTTCACTCATGTAATTTTCTTTCGTGGGAATGGAGCTATAGCATATGGAGTTACAGCATTCATAGTGATCATTCTTGGGATTGAAATTAATTCTGGACGATTTTATTGTTGTGGTTTATCTTTTTGTTCTGGTTTATTTTTTATTTTTGTATTATTGTAGAGGTAAAAATAATAATTTACTTGAATAATGTTTAAACTTAACATTCTATTTAGTGAAGAAGCGAATGCTTTATACGAAAATAATTATTTTGTCAGAACAATAATTCACATGTTATACAACAGAACATGTAGGACTTTTCTTGTGTAGAAGAAATGAAACTCAAAGACATAATGTAATAATCAGGAGTCCTCTACAAAAATCGAAAGATATGAAATCAGGAGGTACACGTGGAGCGACCCTAAAAATCGGGAGGTTTTTGTTCCTTCCGGCATGAAAGTTGACAGGTATGGTGTAAGGTCGCTTACATCAAAGCAAACTACAACTCAGCTTTTATGGTATTAGCATAATATTTGAAGCATTATTTCCAAAACTTTATAAGTAAAGAGAAAATTAAATAAATTACTTTTCAAACAAGTTTATACCATTTCTTTTTAATAATCGTGCACGCCAACCTCGAGATAAGTATACATGTAACTTTTTAAATACAAGTTTGCCTAAATAAATGCATTTGGAACTTACCTCGCACATCTTGAGATGCCTCAGAGTTGTAAATCAGCTTATACACGGGTCATGTGCTTTTTAGTGTTTTTGCCTGTTCAGTTTGGAGGTCGGCTTATACGCAAACGGGCTTATACGCAAACGGGCTTATACGCAAGTATATATGGTATAAGATTAAACATATTCTCACTGGGAAATATGATTTTACATACATAGGTATGTGAGAATAATCTGTCCTGTCTCTGCAGTGTCTTTTATACAGCAATCAGTGGGCCTGAATAATCTTTTCTCCATTAAACCACAAGCAATGCATTTAAAAGTTTCTGTTTTGCAGGTTGGACAGTTCCAAAAAGCTTTTGAGAATCTTGGGAATGCCATGACCTATGATCCCTCATACATCAAGGCCATCATGGCTGCTGGCAGCATGATGCAGAGCCATGGAGATTTTGATGTGGCCCTGACCAAGTATAGAATTGCTGCAGTGGGAACTCCAGAGAGCCCACCATTGTGGAACAACATTGGAATGTGTTTCTTTGGGAAGAAGAAATTTGTAGCTGTAAGTGGCTAACCTTTGATTCACCCTTTTGGATTTTATAATATGCCACACTCAGCAAGCAGCTGAAAACAAAGAATATTTATCATAACTTGTTTCATAAATTTATGACATTTCCAGTGAACAGCTAAGAGA
This sequence comes from Sinohyriopsis cumingii, assembly GCA_028554795.2. Lineage (NCBI taxonomy): Eukaryota > Metazoa > Mollusca > Bivalvia > Unionida > Unionidae > Sinohyriopsis > Sinohyriopsis cumingii. Next base: position 137,981,636 of record CM068838.1, on the reverse strand, counting down.
AGACAGTATTATTATTTGTTTGATCATTTATTGCCACTCCCAGCCAGCACCTGAAAGCAACAGTATTATTGCAAGTTGTTTCATAAATTTGTGTCACTCATAATCTGATTAAATTCAGATCTCCACAGTCATATGTGAAGATCTGAAAGCAACTCATTAGGAGTCAAGTTCTGGTGACCTGTGTTATTACCATACTCACTAATTTTAACAGCCAATCAGATGAAATCTTTTATCTTTGGATTGGAGAGACTGAGCAGTATAGCTGAAGAGTATCAATGTGTACCGAATGATTTGATTCACAGTCAGATTTCTGAAAGCTTCATTTCCATTGGTTAGTTCAATGGTCACCAGAACATGACCCCTAAGCAGTCACTGTCAGATCTTCACATAATACAGTGGAGATTTTAAACAGATTGGTGTCACACCTAGCTGCAGATATGTGTCACTCCTAGCCAACAGACTGGTGTCACTCCTAGCCAGCAGATTGGTGTCACTCCTAGCCAGCAGATTGGTGTCGCTCCAAGCCAGCAGATTGGTGTCACTCCTCGCCAGCAGATTGGTGTCACTCCTAGCTAGCAGATTTGTGTCACTCCAAGCCAGCAGATTGGTGTCACTCCTAGCCAACAAAATTGTGTCGTTCCTAGCCAACAAGTTTGGTGTCACTCCTAGCCAGCAGATGAATACAGTATTATAATTTGTTCCATAAGTATATGCCACTCCCAGTCAGCAGCTGAAAACAGTATGGTTATAATATGTTCATAAATATACATGACTCTCAGCAGAAGGCAGACAATTTTATCAACTTTGTTTCATAACTTTTTATCAGCTGAATAGGTATATGAAGTTGTCTGTTTATGGAATACTCCCAGTTTGAATGGAAAGTATCCTAATATTTATGTTTCCCATCTCAGGCAATAAGCTGTCTAAAGAGGGCAAACTACCTTGCCCCATTTGACTGGAAGATCCTGTACAACCTGGGCCTTGTCCACCTAACCATGCAGCAGTATGCCTCAGCCTTTCACTTCCTCAGTGCAGCTATCAACCTGAGGCCAAAAATGGGACAGCTTTTTATGCTCTTAGCAGGTAAATTTTGTCCTTTTTACTTTTGGACTCAATGTCAAGCTTTTTAATCTTTTTTAATTTACTGATGATGTTCCTAAAGTTTATGTAAGGTAGTGGTTGTGTATGCAGTTGGTCAAATGCTACTGCTTCTTGCACTGGGAAGCTTGCTCTTCCTCAAGGTCCTGCAAATACCAAATTCTGTTATGCCTGTTCAATAATTAAACGATTCTTTGGAATTGTTTCACACCAGGGAAATGTACTCAATCTGTTTTTGTATTTCTACATCTGAGATTAATATTTTGCACTTCATTCATCTAACTTCATCATACATAAGCGTTTCAGTGCCATTGTAAATAGCCTGCCCAGTATTGAAGGATAGACACAGGCAAAAACAAAGGTCTTTCCAAGCTACTTGTGAACTTTGGACCATCATGACCAGAAACTATGGTCCTTTGTCCAAAATAGAATCTTCTTTTGATTATGACACGTTGAATAAGACATACATCAGACCACTGGAGCCTACATGACTCAGCTCTCATACAAAACCTGCTTCCAATTCACTCTAACTGCAGAAGGCACTCATTGGGGTATATGCCTTACCAGTCAACATGAACTATCCGCAGTTCTGTGATGATGATTTTAGATTCACTCACGACAACTCCTACTTTCATGCCAAGAATAGGATCCCTGGGAATCAGTGCTTTTTCTTGAAACTGCTGTCCAATAAAACACTTCATCTCATGGGTGTCTACCATGTCCTGTAAGGGCTTTAAATTGATACCATGTCAGACTGAGCTGATCAAAAGAGGAAGACCTTGCTTGTTGTTACCACTCAAAAAAGGAAGCAAAAATGTTTCATGCTAAGACTTTGTGGGTCTTCGATATGTTGGGTTATCCGCTCATCCAAAAAATAGCCAAACATTGACCAGGTAATATTCTTCTATATATTGGCACCACTAGCACAGCATGCATTGTTCCATAACTGATATCATCCAAACAATAGGGTGGAGATCACAGATGACATTCATAAGCTTTTACATTAAATATTTCATTTCAAAATGATCATATTGACCTGTGATGCTTTTGCGGTGCAACAGGCTACGTTCAGTAGCATTGTAATGATAGAAGCTGCTCTTTTTCCACTGAGTTTGTGAACATTGTTTCTCCAGTAAACCATCTGCTAACTCTAACCTATATCTTATGCTACTCAAAGCTGTTTCACATACATTAAGTAACTGAGGATGGGGCCAAATCTTGGGCAAGAGGATGCAACTCTGTCCTCATATATATTCTCCTCAAGTATTATGATCAAGTTTTTAAAATAAAATGTTTCATCAGTAATAATTATACAGTCATAAGATGGGTACACCTTCCCAAGCCCTTATGACATTTAGATGCCTTGAAGAGCATGCATATTTGCTTCAATAGCATCCACTGGTTGTCTGGATTTTGTGTCAATCATTGTATCTAAGGGGAGGTCACCCATACCTTGCTACAGGTTTCTTATCACGTCTCCTAAACCATTTGGAGAAATGCCTTGAAACTTTAAGCACACATTCATCCCAAAGTCCTAAATGAGAATGTTGCCACTTGGGCATCAAACATCTTTGTGTCACTACAACTTGTCAGTGGAGAGTCATATCAACATGGGAATTCATTTGGGTATCTAGTTGGTCCTAAATTAAAAAGATGCCAATGTTGCATCCTATTTGGCTGCCACACAGCCATCTTGAAAGTCTTGTTATAGTTGCTTCGACTGAATGGATGGGGGTTTTACCAAAACAGATAGTTTAAACACTCAGCAGTCAAAAAGAAGAAACAATCTTATCATAAATTCCTAAAAAATGTATTCAGACAGCCTTTTTAGTAAACATCATTATTTCAGATTTCCAGGTAATTCTTATGAATGGGAGAACGGAACTGGAACCAGTTTTAAATTATTGTACCAACATCATTTAGGTACATAAATTTATTCAAGCTACTTCCATGACAAATCTCCACATTTTTTTAATCATATATCCACCTCACCCACCCCACCACCATCCCAATCACACTATACTGACTGTGACCCAGGTGATGTGTCTTCATACTTTGTCTTGGCTACATATTTAAATTTTGGTCAAAAATATTCAGAAATGTCACAGAGACATCAGATTTTGTATATTTCACCGTTGACCCTTACCATGAATCCTTTTGGAGAGGTCCCAGAACCATATACCACTAGCAAGCAACATGTATGTGCTGAGTTTGGTAAATTGTCACCTAATGTTTTGATTACAGTTATTGTTATGTCAAATGGGGGGTGGATAGGCAAATTAAGTATCACAGTTACCTCTGTTAAAAGGTGGTGATAAAATAAATCAAATACTTAACGCCATATGTGTAAAATATGTTTACCTGAACAAGTATAAGGTTGGTTTAGCTGAGTAAGTATAAGATAGATTTCTTGGGTAAGTATCAAAAAGGTTTAACTAGATAAGTATCAGAAAGGCTTACCTGCATTAATCTCACATAGATTTACCTGGATCAGTATCAAATAGGTTTACACAGTTAAGTATCAGCCACATTTTCAGGGTAAGTATCATACAGGTTTACTTTGATAAGTATCAGATGGGTTTTCTTGATAAATATCAGATAGGTTTTATGAAATAGTATCAGATAGATTAACCTGGATACATGTCAAAAAGGTTTACCTTGATAAATATCAGATAGGTTTACCTTAATAAGTATCAGATAGATTTTTCTGGATACATATCAAATAGGTTTACCTGGATACATATCTTATAGGTTTATTTGGATATTATCAAACATACTTATCTAGGATACATATCAGATAGGTTTCCATTATACACAGAAATATTCATTGATCTTTTTCAGTGGCCTTGACCCATTTAGAAGATGTTGAAAATGCTCGACAGGCTTATGAGCAAGCTCTGACATTAGACCAGTGAGTATTTGGACATTTTTCTATTCCAAACTGAAAACCTGGTTGTTTCTTTCTTGAAGAAGCATAAGAAGGATGGACAATTAGACCATATTTACATTAAATATCAAGACTTTACACTGATATTGCAGACATGTTTACCCATACATTTTCATTCAGTGTTTCTAACACCTGTGAAACATCACATAAATAGTAGACACTATCAGTACACTATAATTACCATTATGTAGTATTGCATGAGATACTGACTATACAGTATTCTGTAAATAACTCCTAGATTGTAAAGATGCTGATATTCAGGCAGTTCTATGTTTCAAGACAAAATCTGCAGAAATTGAAAACCACTGACTTAAACATCCTGTTTATATTATAGTGATAAAAACCACAAAAGAACACCTCCACACACCCAAATTAATAACATTATTTACCTCTGTTACTTTCTCTAGAAAATCTGTTTTCTCAGCTTCACACATATCCATGACATTTTAAATAAAGCCAATTGTCTTCATTATACATGGTTAAGGAAGACTTGATACAAAACATTATGATAGATATTGTTACTACCAATCCACTCAGAAAACAGTAACTTCATCTAGGTAGGTGAAGGCAATCTTATTTATTTCATAAAATCTAGTATCAGCTTTTTCAACAATTACTAGAATGGAAATGAGCTTCATACATTATTGTGTACCAAGTTTGTCAACAATATTAAACTGATCCACTTGGAATTAATGTCTTAATGAAGGTTTAGTCTATGGGTTTTTAATGGCGATATAATAGGTACTCTTTATCCTATCCAGCTGGTCATCTGTCCACTCTTTGGTAAAAAAGAGACTGATTGTTTCTAAATATCTTGTACAATTTTGGAATCAGGGAACATATTTTTCATTGCTTCTGTTAACTTGTCAGCTGTGCTCAATGATAAATTCATATTTATGATCAACTCACATAGAATCACCTCAGCACATGTTATTTGTTTCTGAAGTATGTGTTGATCACTGACTTCCTTTCCCTTCATCATTGACAAAATATTTCTATTTCCCATTACTAATGATTCCAGTATTGCATGATTTTAATTCCACTTGCCATGAACAGTCATTCCTTCCAACATGTGCACAGGAAAAGTCTAAATTGCAAACAGTGCAGAGCAGACCAACAAGACAAGACAAGACAATGAAATGAAACGGAATAAAAATGGCTTAAAAGTTAATTTTGAAAAGTTAATAAATAAATGCAACCTCAAATCATATTTTCAGATCAGTGACGATATGGGCTTTATTGTGTACAAATACGGTAAAATACAGACAGGTAAACAGGTCTGATATTGCACAGAGATGGCAAAAATGTTCTCACATTTTCAGTTCATTTTAAAGCGTTAATGCCAGATTTCAATTTATACAAGAAAGTAACAATTACAGAATCTGTTAAATTCTTGCTTTGTTGAAAAGTCCATTCATATTAGTCATTTTAACACATTGTAATGAATCTCTATTTTAAAACATAGCCACTATGTTTCTGAAGTTGGAAGACCATTGATATTTTTATTGTTTCTCTTATGAAGTAAGAAAATGACACTCAAAATTTTCGTTCTACTTTGGGTTACTTTATTTTAAGCAACAACCCAAGCATTCTAACAGATATAGTTGACTTTGGGTTTTTATTTATATCCAGACTTTTTATATACATATGAACACACACAAACACAAACACACACACAAACACAAACACACATACACAAACATACACACACACACACACAACATTTTGTCCTGTGGTATTTATGTGTTGATGAATATACCACAATATGTTAGGGACAAACAGTTTATTGTGTTCTGGTACAAGTTGCTTGACACTCTGTCAATAGCTGGAAACAATATCTGATTTATAGCAAATTGACATAAAAGAAAAGAAAATATCTTAGCTCATAAGAAAATTGCAGCATCCCCCTCAAAAAATTTAATTAGTCAGTACCATATAGTAGAAAAAATTGATATGTATATGTTAATTGTTGTATACATTGTAATCTAAACACTTTTTAATGCCAGCACAATGGCATTGTGCTGGCATTAGAAGTGTGTTGATAGAAATTGAAGTGTTGATGCTGGAGCCTACAGTTTACTAGCTACACTAGTGATATAAAAGGCAGGGAAAATTTTTGTGGCTTACCCAGGTAAGTTATTTTTTGGAGAGAGCCATTAAATATAAAACAAACCCTGTCTAGAAAGGAAAAAATCATTAGTGGACTTCAGAAATTACATAAAATTTAAACAGAGTACAATTGCTATCTTTTAAATTATAGAATGATTCACAATCATACAATGGAATGCACACAGTTAACCTATATTAGTAATAACTAAAAATATTACTTTTTTAAAAGCCAACATTTTTCCAAAATGACTCAAAGGCTATACCAGTCACAGTCAGCTAGATAAATGGAGTAGAGAAGGGAAACAATACTGTGGGAAATTCCAAGTTTAGTCTCTGAGTACAGATATCTGTTTGCTACTCATCTTGAGTCCTGCATAAAATAATGAAATAAATATCTGTAACTCAATGATTGCTGCAGTGTCTATATTGTAAACATTACAGTGATGACTATCAGTCTCTTGCAGCATATGTTCTTTCATAATGTAATGTTGTGTCAGCACATATCAGAACTTTTTAGAGCAAAATATGTCTGGCTTATAAAAGATAGTAGTTAAAACAGCAAACCATTTTTATCATTGTCCAACACATGTTTAAGAACCAAAGCAAATATAAGTTTACCGTTGGATGACTGAAAATGACCATTAATTAGGTGTATTTTTAATGTTTTAAGTCCACTTGTTGACAAGACATATTTATATAAACAGTGGAGGGGCATACAATTTTGTTGAAGAAAAAACAGTTTGATACAGAAGGGTGATACTAAAACTGAAAACAGTTACGTGAAAATGACACATTTTCTGGTACATTTAATAATGATTTATATCAGCGTTTTCTTTTTTGTTACAACCTTTTATACTTCCGTTGAATCTTTGATAATAACTGACCAAAACAATACTTTTCAGGCAATATGTTCGACTAGTCATCCGACTGTATGGCTGACACATTGACACATTGTGTATATATATATATATATATATATATATATATATATATATATATATATATATATATATATATATACAGTAGCATAAAAGCATTAGGAAGGGGGGCACTTGGCATTTGCTCCAGGCACCAGAGGTCTTTGGGTGCCAAACTAGCTGATAAACTTTTTTTTACAATGACCAAAATTGTATGTTTGTAAATTTGTTATTCTTGAATCTTGGTCTTTCAGCAAATTAGATAACGCACCTGTATAACAAGAATTTGCAAACTCATTTCTGCTGCCAGCATGTGCTTCATGAACAAACTGCTGCTCTATCCATCGGCACCCCCAACAGCCTACTAATTTTCTGTCACATCACAGCAAGTGAGAGGGATCCAGAGATCAATACTGTTGCCAATTCACAAATCAATTAAAATGTACATCTATCTTCCAATCCATCAGACAACCATTAGTATATAGATTTATGGCAAGTGGTACGAGAGGATTATATTTTTGTAAATGCCTGCAGAGCTTATTAATTTCAGATAACACCAATTTCCGGAAAACCACCAAACAGCATTAAATTACAGGAAAATCATTGGTAGCAAGGGCTCTGCCCTGGGTCCTGCTGTGGAAGCTCACATTGCTCCCCCATCCCCAACCCCCAAAACCTTTGCTTTAGTCCATAATAAGTTACTGGTAGTATTTTATAAAATAAATTTAGTTTTACTAATTAATATGTGTGTATGTGATTTGGATTTTTAAAATAGCTTTAACAGTTTTTCAGTCATATCGCTATGATGTCTACATTGTGGCAGTTTATAGTGACATCTAGCACTGGGGCATCATGCCAGGCCAACCAGTCCAAACACTAACCTCTTAATGCTGTGTGCCTAGCAAGGCAGCTGTTAGTACCATTTTTATAAGTCCTTAGTATGACTCAGCTGGGGTTCAAACCTGCAACCTCCTGCATCCGAGGCAGACACTCTAACCACTAAACCACTGGAGCAGTGCTTATTAATTGTTCTAATATATAAAAGGTGTAATTGGAGGAGGGGAGAATCACCTAGCCAATTCTTTCCCCAAATGGAAAGTTTAGCTGGTGGGAAAAATTTTTGGAAACCCCATTGTTTGGATGGAGGAAAGAATCACCTAGCCAATTGATTATTTGGTCCTTACATTCTGATGACGGGCCCCGAGTGGTCTAAAGCGCTCTCCATTACGGATCACTGCCATCTCACCTCTGTCTGCGCCAGTTCAAGTCTCGGATTCAGCCAATGTGGGTATTTGAGAAAGCTTGCCAGTAGCTTCTCGTGAGTCGGTGGTTCTTTCCGGGGTTTTCCCAGGTTCTTCCTCCACCATTAATACTAGCCGCCATGTATAGCCTATCGTGTGCTGAAAAATGGCGTTAAACCCCACAATAACAACAACAACATTCTGATGACTGTAAAGGAATAAAGACATCAATGGATCATGATTGGACTGTTAAAGAGCACAAACAGCATTAAAACAACTAACATTACTTGATCCATTCTGGCAGGGTCATTTTTGGCTTTGAAAGTTTAAATTAAAATTTGTAGAGATAGATTTTACTTTGTGCAATCAGAAGTAATAAAGAAAGGATTAAAAACATTAATGGATTATCTTGGATAAGTCATTACTAAAGAGGTCATTTGGTATAAAACAGATCTGTTTGGTCTCAGTATTTTATGTATTGCTATTATCTAAGGGTGCATTAATAAAACACTAAAATCTCAACAACCAAAGGATCACATGAAATTCAGTATCAGATGGAAAGAATAATTTTATTGGTTGGCATAAAGTTCAAAGGGACATAAATAAGCGTTCTGCCATTCTGTATTTTAAAATCTTCAGACATGTGACCCATATAGCACCAGTCTTGAGAAATTATATGCAGCAAAAGTATAATTAATTTGTAACCTTTCATACTGTCCATGTATGCAGCACAAGTATAATTAATTTGTAGCCTTTCATACTGTCCTTATATGCAGCACAAGTATAATTTAATCTGTAGCCTTTCACACTGTCCTTATATGCAGCAAAAGTATAATTTAATTTGTAGCCTTTCACACTGTCCTTATATGCAGCAAAAGTATAATTAATTTGTAGCCTTTCATACTGTCCTTGTACGCAGCACAAGTATAATTAATTTGTAGCCTTTCATACTGTCCTTATATGCAGCACAAGTATAATTAATTTGTAGCCTTTCATACTGTCCTTATATGCAGCAAAAGTATAATTAATTTGTAGCCTTTCATGCTGTCCATGTATGCAGCATAAGTATAATTAATTTGTAGCCTTTCATACTGTCCTTATATGCAGCACAAGCATTTGTAAGCTCTCTTAATAGATCGCTGATTTAATTATATTTGTGGCAGTCCTCATCATTATTGATCTCAACACTTAACAAATTTATCACTGGTTTCATCTGGAGTCAGCATGAATTTTCCTCAGAATAGAAAATGTCCTTTTAGTGTCTGCATTAGTAATATTAGTACAACTCTACTAAATCCTTCAAGAAGTTTTAAATTGTTCCATGCCTGTGGAAAGATTCATGCTGCTGAATGACTAACATGTGAAAGGCTACAAATTCATTATGCTTGTGCTGCATACAAGGACAGATTGAAAGGCTACAAATTAATTATAGTTGTGCTGCATATAAGGACAGTATGAAAGGCTACAAATTAATTATACTTGTGCTGCATATAAGGACAGTATGAAAGGCTACAAATTAATTATACTTACTTATGCTGCATATAAGGACAGTATGAAAGGCTACAAATTAATTATGCTTGTGCTGCATACAAGGACAGTATGAAAGGCTACAAATTAATTATACTTGTGCTGCGTACAAGGACAGATTGAAAGGCTACAAATTAATTATACTTGTGCTGCGTATAAGGACAGTATGAAAGGCTACAAATTAATTATACTTATGCTGCATGCAAGGACAGTATGAAAGACTACAAATTAATTATACTTACTTATGCTGCATATAAGGACAGTATGAAAGGCTACAAATTAATTATGCTTGTGCTGCATACAAGGACAGTATGAAAGGCTACAAATTAATTATACTTACTTATGCTGCATATAAGGACAGTATGAAAGGCTACAAATTAATTATACTTGTGCTGTGTACAAGGACAGTATGAAAGGCTACAAATTAATTATACTTGTGCTGCGTACAAGGACAGATTGAAAGGCTACAAATTAATTATACTTGTGCTGCGTATAAGGACAGTATGAAAGGCTACAAATTAATTATACTTATGCTGCATGCAAGGACAGTATGAAAGACTACAAATTAATTATACTTGTGCTATGTATAAGGACAGTGTGAAAGGCTACAAATTCATTATACTTGTGCTGTGTACAAGGACAGTATGAAAGGCTACAAATTAATTATACTTGTGCTGCATACAAGGACAGTATGAAAGGCTACAAATTAATTATACTTACTTATGCTGCATGCAAGGACAGTATGAAAGACTACAAATTAATTATACTTGTGCTGCATATAAGGACAGTGTGAAAGGCTACAAATTAATTATACTTGTGCTGTGTACAAGGACAGTATGAAAGGCTACAAATTAATTATACTTGTGCTGCATACAAGGACAGTATGAAAGGCTACAAATTAATTATACTTGTGCTGCATACAAGGACAGTGTAAAGGGCTACAAATTAATTATACATGTGCTGCGTATAAGGACAGTGTGAAAGGCTACAAATTAATTATACTTGTGCTGTGTACAAGGACAGTATGAAAGGCTACAAATTAATTATACTTGTGCTGTGTACAAGGACAGTATGAAAGGCTACAAATTAATTATACTTGTGCTGCATATAAGGACAGTGTGAAAGGCTACAAATTAATTATACTTGTGCTGCATACAAGGACAGTATGAAAGGCTACAAATTAATTATACTTGTGCTGCGTACGAGGACAGTGAAAGGCTACAAATTAATTATACTTGTGCTGCATACAAGGACATTGTGAAAGGCTACAAATTAATTATACTTGTGGGGCATACAAGGACAGTATGAAAGGCTACAAATTAATTATATTTTGTGCTGCGTATAAGGACAGTGTGAAAGGCTGCAAATTAATTATACTTATGCTGCCTATAAGGACAGTATGAAAGGCTACAAATTAATTATACTTGTGCTGCATATAAAGACAGTGTGAAAGGCTACAAATTAATTATATTTGTGCTGCGTATAAGGACAGTGTGAAAGGCTACAAATTAATTATATTTGTGCTGCGTATAAGGACAGTGTAAAAGGCTACAAATTAATTATACTTGTGCTGCGTACAAGGACAGTATGAAAGGCTACAAATTAATTATACTTGTGCTGCATACAAGGACAGTATGAAAGGCTACAAATTAAATATACTTGTGCTGCGTACATGGACAGTATGAAAGGCTACAAATTAATTATACTTGTGCTGCATACAAGGACAGTATGAAAGGCTACAAATTAATTATACTTGTGCTGCGTACAAGGACAGTATGAAAGGCTACAAATTAATTATACTTGTGCTGCATACAAGGACAGTATGAAAGGCTACAAATTAAATATACTTGTGTTGCGTACAAGGACAGTATGAAAGGCTACAAATTAATTATACTTGTGCTGTGTACAAGGACAGTATGAAAGGCTACAAATTAGTTTGAAAGGACTGATCTGATCAGATGATATGTATATTTTAATAAAGAAAATGTGCATGTTCCTTAGTTGTCATTTATGCCTTTTTTGTATGCTAAAAATCATGTCAGTGAAAATTTTCCAGATTTGAGGTCAAACTTCCTGTTCTGCTTGTATATCACAGCTGCAGTAGTAGAACTGTGCCAAAAACAGACAGTGTCAACCCAATGGCAGCACTGTTTAATAATATTGTTGTTACATTTGTGCATGCATCATATGTGAAGGGATGGATGGTTAAGGATGAAAATTTACCTGAAGTATTTACTTCAGAATTGAAATAGACTTTAAAGACCATTACAGCTCCATTTTGAAGACAAAAAAGGTAGGGTGGGTACAACAACCTGTCTATCAGAGAAAAATAGAGGAAAGGTTGTACAACATCAAAATAGGTATTCACATTACATGGAAAATACTGCTTACTCACAATATCTACAATACTGTCAGATATAACACAAAAAGGTTTAATGGTATACGTGGCATGGTTTACATTTCAAGTTTTGCAGCAGCTAATGCACTGTCAATGGCTGTGGTTAGTTTTTATTTTATATTATCAATGCAATAGTTCATTTCTTTCAATGCAGTAGTTCATATCTCTCTCACAATGTGCATATACAACCTCTCATTAATTATTCATTCCATGTCACAATGTGCATATACAACCTCTCATTAATTATTCATTCCATGTCACAATGTGCATATACAACCTCTCATTAATTATTCATTCCATGTCACAATGAGGCTGACCACAAGGTTTTGTTGGGTAACATTGCAGATGGTGATAAACAATAGCATCATTTTTATAAAGAAATTAAATGAAGAAAAAAAAATGTTTTAATGAACTGTTTGCCAAAAATGGGGGTTGTTGATTGGTTGAGTTTGTCAACTTCTTGATTTTCAAGCTGTGAAAATTGACAGTTTCACTCAAACTTTTGGGTATAAATCCATCAAACAATCATTTTGAAATGGTAAGATTTACAGTTGTATTTTGAGTATTTGAATTTTAGTAAAATGCCTCATGGTCAGAATGTTTCAGCATCTTTGGCTTTGGGAACTTTAATGTGATAGATGCATTTCTAAACAAGACCACCTATAGTAGTGCCCTTTGATGTGACAGATGCTTTTCTGTACAAGACCACCTATAGTAATGCCCTTTGATGTGACAGATGCTTTTCTGTACAAGACCACCTATAGTAGTGCCCTTTGATGTGACAGATGCTTTTCTATACAAGACTACTTGTATTAATGCCCTTTGATGTGACAGATGCTTTTCTAAACAACACCACTTGTATTAATGCCCTTTGATGTGACAGATGCTTTTAAACAAGACTTGTGGCAATGTCCTTTGATGTGACAGATGCTTTTCTAAACAAGACCACTTGTATTAATGCCCTTTGATGTGACAGATGCTTTAAACAAGACAACTTGTAGTAGTGCCCTTTGATGTGACTGATGCTTTAAACAAGACCACTTGTGGTAATGCCCTTTGATGTGATAGATGCTTTTCTATACAAGGCCACTTGTATTAATGCCCTTTGATGTGACAGATGCTTTAAACAAGACCACTTGTATTAATGCCCTTTGATGTGACAGATGCTTTTAAACAAGACTTGTGGCAATGTCCTTTGATGTGAAAGATGCTTTTCTATACAAGACCACTTGTATTAATGCCCTTTGATGTGACAGATGCTTTAAACAATACCACTTATATTAATGTTCTTTGATGTGAGAGATGCTTTAAACAGGACCACTTGTAGTAATGCCCTTTGATGCAACAGATGCTTTAAACAAAGATGCTTTTAAACAAGACCACTTGTATTAATGCCCTTTTGATGTGACAGATGCTTTTCTAAATAAGACCACTTGTAGTAGTGCCCTTTGATGTGACTGATGCTTTAAACAAGACCACTTGTAGTAGTGCCCTTTGATGTGACTGATGCTTTAAACAAGACCACTTGTGGTAATGCCCTTTGATGTGATAGATGCTTTTCTAAACAAGACCAATTGTATTAATGCCCTTTGATGTGACAGATGCTTTAAACAAGACTACTTGTATCCATGCCCTTTGATGTGACATATGCTTTTCAAAACAAGACCACTTGTATTAATGCCCTTTGATGTGACAGATACTTTTCTAAACAAGACCACTTGTAGTAGTGCCTTTTGATGTGACAGATGCTTTTCTAAACAAGACCACTTGTATTAATGCCCTTTGATGTGACAGATGCTTTTCTAAACAAGACCACTTGTAGTAGTGCCCTTTGATGTGACAGATGCTTTTCTAAACAATACCACTTGTATTTATGCCCTTTGATGTGACAGATGCCTTCAAGAAGCCCACTTGTAGTAGTGCCCTTTGATGTGACAGATGCTTTTCTCAACAAGACCACTTGTAGTAGTGCCCTTTGATGTGACAGATGCTTTTCTAAACAAGACCACTTGTAGTAGTGCCCTTTGATGTGACAGATGCTTTTCTAAACAAGACCATTTGTATCAATGCCCTTTGATGTGACAGATGCTTTTCTAAACAAGACCACTTGTATTAATGCCCTTTAATCTTAAGGCAGAGCTCAGGCTGGAACATAAACCTGCCATTTTGGGGTTTAATCGAAGTAGAATGTGACTCAGTTAAACAAGTGATTCAAGTCTGGAAAACAATTAAATAATTAAAATAACTCATTTAACTAACAAGGTATATAAGAAAAGTTTTTTTGAACTTGCTGATTTTGCAGTTGAAGAATGCAGAGGGGTACACTGAAAGGGGCAGATGGGCAAATAATGGGGCAGAGAGTGGACCATTTTATCAGTGGGATAGGGTTGGGAAATCAACTCTATTTTTGTATTTGTAACACTATGTATGTTTAAGTGTGTGTTATTTGCTTTTTATGTATTGTTATCTTTTTGATGGTAACTTTTATATTACCCATGTTGCATTAATGCACATGCATGAATTTGAATACAAACTAACATTCTGATTTCAGTAATTACAGCTCATTTAATTTATGAACTATCCAGCCATATAACAATCATATATTTATTTTCCAGGAAAGACCCACTTATGCTTCTGAACTATGCTGTATTCCTGTTTAACCAGGGGGAGAAAAAAGCAGCCACAAAACAGTTCTCAGCATTTGAAAAGATGGTGACAGAGCTAAAACCTACTATCAGTGACCAAGAGGTGTAGATTTAGATGTAGATTGATTGAAATTAAATTTAGCTCATTTACACTATCAATTCTATATTCAGACCTAACTTTAAATTTAATTTTGGTTTGGTGTTTTATAACACAAGTAGGTCATTTAGTGCTGTGGCAATATGAGTAAAGCGCCTTGAACACCAACACAGTAGAGTAGCTGACCTGGGCTGATCCAATGAAAGGACTCAACCAGTACTCTGTCACAAGTCTGGTACACTTACTAGCTTATCAGATGAAAGGATTCAACCAGTACTCTGTCACAAGTCTGGTACACTTACTAGCTTATCTAATGGAAGGACTAAACCGATACTCTGTCACAAGTCTGGTACACTTACTAGCTTATCAAATGAAAGGATTCAACCAGTACTCTGTCACAAGTCTGGTACACTAACTAGCTTATCTAATGGAAGGACTAAACCGATACTCTGTCACAAGTCTGGTACACTTACTAGCTTATCAAATGAAAGGATTCAACCAGTACTCTGTCACAAGTCTGGTATGTTAACTAGCTTATCTAATGGAAGGACTAAACCCATACTCTGTCACAAGTCTGGTTCACTAACTAGTGTATCTAATGGAAGGACTCAAATTGTACTCTGTCACAAGTCTGGTTCACTAACTAGTGTATCTAATGGATGGATTCAAATTGTACTCTGTCACAAGTCTGGTTCACTAACTAGCTTATCTAATGGAAAGACTGAACAAGTACTCTGTCACAAGTCTGGTACACCAACTAGCTCATCCAATGTAAGGACTCAACCCATACTCTGTCACAAGTCTGGTACACTAACTAGTTTATCTAATGGAAGGACTAAACCCATACTCTGTCACAAGTCTGGTACACTAACTTGCTTATCTAATGGAAGGACTAAACCCATACTCTGTCACAAGTCTGGTACACTTACTAGCTTATCAAATGAAAGGATTCAACCAGTACTCTGTCACAAGTCTGGTATGTTAACTAGCTTATCTAATGGAAGGACTAAACCCATACTCTGTCACAAGTCTGGTTCACTAACTAGTGTATCTAATGGAAGGACTCAAATTGTACTCTGTCACAAGTCTGGTTCACTAACTAGTGTATCTAATGGATGGATTCAAATTGTACTCTGTCACAAGTCTGGTTCACTAACTAGCTTATCTAATGGAAAGACTGAACAAGTACTCTGTCGCAAGTCTGGTACACCAACTAGCTCATCCAATGTAAGGACTCAACCCATACTCTGTCACAAGTCTGGTACACCAACTAGTTTATCCAATGGAAGGACTCAACCAGCACTCTGTCACAAGTCTGGTACACTAACTAGCATATCCAGTGTAAGGACTCAACCCATACTCTGTCGCAGGTCTGGTACACCAACTAGTTTATCCAATGGAAGGACTCAACCAGCACTCTGTCACAAGTCTGGTACACTAACTAGCATATCCAGTGGAAGGACTCAAATTGTACTCTGTCACAAGTCTGGTACATTAACTAGCATATCCAATGGAAGAACTCAAACTGTACTCTGTCACAAGTCTGGTATTCTAATTACTGAGCCACATTTCTGCATCCATTAGTCTCACTTCTTATGACATCCAGGAAGGTGTATCGGGCCTATCATACTTACCCATGCCCGCAGGGGGCTTGTATGTAAATAACAAGTAAACAGATTTGGTGTAACACATCAAATAGTATTTTATTAGGATGGACAGTGTCACTTAATCTGAACTGTTGTCATTTTTTTATGCTGCTTAACTAATATAAATTCAGATTATTTTCCATCTTAAATTTTATACCAAATATTTTCAATTTGTTGAGCTAAGATGTCTTTCATCAGAATGGTCCCCATTTTCTGTCATAAAAATGATCAAGTAAAGCAGCTACAACAACAGACAATTCCACAGTGGGTTGGATTGAGGAAATATAAGTAATGGGAAAATCACTTATGGTTGGGGAATCAAAGCAATGGAAAAATCTTTTTGGATTGGCCAAAAATGCAATGGGAAAATCTAATTGGGTTTGTAAAGCAAACAATCAGAAAATCTTTTTGGTCTGGTGAATAAAATCAATATGAAATTATCTTTGGGCTGGTGAAACAAATCAATTGGTAAATCTCTTTGGGTTGGTGAAAAAAGCAATGTGAACTTCTCTGGCTTTGAATTCTTTTTAATGTAATAATATGACTTTATAATTTGATATATTTACTCTCAAATAATTACAAAATTAAGGTACTGTGACTTTTTTATTTGATGTATTTACTTTCCAATAATTAATAAATTAAAAGTGTGTAAAAGTGACTTGTCTACACCTTACATCGCAGTTAATTCATTTCATCCGAAAGTCTGAAAGTATTAAGGTTTATCCCATAGATGTTAACATTAAAAAAAATGTCTGAACATTTTTTTAGAAGTTATATGATTCATTTCTTTCACAGTTAATGGACTCTGCTCAGAAGCTTGGTGCTGCTCTTCAGCTTGGAGAAAACTTGGTGTTCAACCAGCCAAAACAACCTGACACAAAAGACAAAGAGGTTGGTGCCACAGGGGATATTAATCAGAATGTGGTGCCAGGAAATCTTCAAGCTGAAGATACCCAAGTCAAGGAATCCACCAAATCCTTAACCCCAGCACCCCCAGGAGATTTCAGACCTGCTACAACAACAGGAGTCAAAAGTGATGATTTTGCTACCTCTGACATGCCACCCACTCCAGCACCAGACATGCCACCTCGGACACCCACCTTCCATCCACCACCTGGCGAGCCAATGTTTATGAAGAGGGCCAGAGATCTGCCTCAAGATCTTCCCTTTAATTCACCTAGTCCCATACCCCCACTGCCGTTTAATCGGTCCAAATTGGCCTCAATAGGGGCCAGTGGTCGAAAAGGTCTAGATAATCTCCCATCCCCTCCAGATGATGAACTTCCCACATATGAAGAGGTTGAAATGGCAGACAAGCTTTCTGGCAAGAAGAGAAATCAGAACCCAGAGGCCTTGCCTTCTTAAGATGTACTATGGAAGAGGTGCAGGTGGGGTGGGGTGGGGGTGGGGTAGTATGTGGAATTATCTATTGATACATCATCTGGAGTTCCATAAAATGTATTATTTCATAGCATGGTGTAGATAAAAGAGACTTTTTTGGTTAATGAGTTCCTAAATAAGGTGGATATCATTTGAGTGATTAGAATTAATGGGAAAGTCTGAATTGTAATAAAAGTCACTTATATTTGTAAGAATTTCATTCCTTTTTTATCTCTAATAATTACTCTTATAACAGCAGTAATAATATATATTCCAATTCCATTGGCCATTGTAATATCAATTTGAGGTATGTACACATTCTTTTTAGGATACAGTCATGGATCCC
Organism: Sinohyriopsis cumingii; assembly: GCA_028554795.2. Taxonomy (NCBI): domain Eukaryota; kingdom Metazoa; phylum Mollusca; class Bivalvia; order Unionida; family Unionidae; genus Sinohyriopsis; species Sinohyriopsis cumingii. The sequence continues at coordinate 137,963,285 of CM068838.1, read as the reverse complement.
ATGGAATTGGTCCCATTTTGTTTTATCATTGCTGATAATTTATTTCACATTATTGTCGGATCATTGTTGGTGAGCAAGGAGACAAAGCAGCCAAAGCATGGTGTTAGGGTTTTGATTCATCTGCTTACATTTATGAAGTCCCTTAATAAGTGTTCATCAGACTTGACATGATTTGTGTTATGATTCGGGTTCAGGTTTTGCATTTGCTGATAAACTTAAGCGATACCATGGCACATACACTGTAGTTTAAACGTATGTATTATCTATGTATACTGTATATACTCACTTATAAGTCTAGTCTAACTGCAAACTGCACAGTCCAAGATCTGCCATTGCATAATGCGCTGGCAGATCTGGGTCTGTGCAGTTTGTTAGGAGTAATCAGTAGAACAAGCAACATAGACCCTGGTCTGCAGGCGGATTATGCTATGGCAGATAAGGTTCATTGTTTAAACTTATGTAATTTCTTGGCACATTAGTTATTCCAGTTGATTTAAGCAAAGAATCCTAATGAGAAAAGCAAGAAAATATTTAATCAAACCTGATTTTGGAGTGACATAATAAAAAAAGAAATTATTAGTAATTTTCTTAATTATCTTGTAATATTTATTATAATTAGGGTCAATGAAATTTTTGCAAAAGCATGTGACTTTTATTCCAATTACATCACTCCCTCGATAGCTCACAAACGCGCTGATAATGTGAGGGCAGGGATGGATCACATTTATTTTACCAAAAATGCCAAAAGATTTGACCCATATGTTTTGAAAGTCTCAATCAAAATTGCTAAGTGAAACCGCTAAGTGAAACCCTAATATGTTGCTTTTTTTGTTGTTGTTAGAACAACAGTTAGTGACCAGATATTTGTTCCCTCACTTATACTGAGGTCTGTGTTTTTGGACCCCATTATCGAGGGAGAGGTGTGCATATCTATGTGTTTTTTACATGCATGTAATTACATTTTGTTTACAGTAACTGACAAAATTTATGGTCAGAATATATTTATTACCTTTATTTATTAGAGTTTATAATACTTATGAGTTTTAAAAAGCAGTTGCTCGCCTTATATTTTGTTGAAGGCAGATTTAAAGTAGTATTTCATTAGCAAAATGCAGATATGACAATAATTTTGTATAGAGTAGTCATTCTTAACAAGCATAATTGATCCCCTGCTATAAGTATTGCATATGTTGGTGTTGTAACTGATGCTTTATGTGCCGTGTTTTAAGAAAATGAAAAGAATGGCCTAAAAAGCCCTTGAAATATTAGTTACGATTTAATTGCAGTGATTTCAAGAACTGTTTAAATGTAAACTAAGATGTATTTATATTCTCTTTTAAAAAATGAAAATTATGGAACTGTTGTATTGTGTGATATCATGCATTGACATTTATTATTTGTAACTTTGGTATTTTACTCTGTCCAACCTGAAAGATGTGGTCCATATTTTCATTAATGTGTAAGACCTGCGTTTCACATAATGAAAAATATTTTTATTGCAGCATATGAAAATCTATGGATTAGTTTCTTTTTTATACAATATTTCATTAATATATGGTACATGTGTATCACAGATTTCACATAAGGTGCACAGTTGCTAAAAATTTGTTGAAATATCAGTACACAAAAGATCACAAGAAAATTACATATTAAATTGAATAAAATAATATGTAACATGTAAACTGTGTCTTAAAATATAGGTGATTGGGAGAGAGGCTATTATAATTGCCACTAGTTTTTTTTTTTACATTTAGTCTAGAACTACATGGTAATGAAATTTGGTCTAGAACTACATGGTGATGAAATTTGGTCTAAGATTACATGGTAATGACATATGGTCTAGAATTACATGGTGATGAAATTTGGTCTAAGATTACATGGTAATGACATATGGTCTAGAATTACATGGTGATGACATATGGTCTAGAACTACATGGTAATGAAATTTGGTCTAAAATTACATGGTGATGAAATTTGGTCTAAATTTACATGGTAATGACATATGATCTAGAATTACATGGTGATGACATATGGTCTAGAACTACATGGTGATGAAATTTGGTCTAAAATTACATGGTGATGAAATTTGGTCTAAAATTACATGGTGATGAAATTTGGTCTAAAATTACATGGTGATGACATATGGTCTAGGACTACATGGTGATGACATATGGTCTAGAACTACATGGTAATGAAATTTGGTCTAAAATTACATAGTAATGACATATGGTCTAGAACTACATGGTAATGACATATGGTCTAGAACTACATGGTAATGAAATTTGGTCTAAAATTACATGATGATGAAATTTGGTCTAAATTTACATGGTGATGAAATTTGGTCTAAAATTACATGGTGATGAAATTTGGTCTAAAATTACATGGTGATGAAATTTGGTCTAAAATTACATGGTGATGACATATGGTCTAGAACTACATGGTGATGATATATGGTCTAGAGTTACATGGTGATGACATATGGTCTAAAATTACATGGTAATGAAATTTGGTCTAAAATTACATGGTGATGACATATGGTCTAGAACTACATGGTGATGATATATGGTCTAAAATTACATGGTGATGACATATGGTCTAGAACTACATGGTGATGAAATTTGGTCTAAAATTACATGGTAATGAAATTTGGTCTAAAATTACATAGTAATGACATATGGTCTAGAATTACATGGTGATGTCATATGGTCTAGAACTACATGGTAATGAAATTTGGTCTAAAATTACATGGTGATGACATATGGTCTAAAATTACATGGTAATGAAATTTGGTCTAAAATTACATAGTAATGACATATGGTCTAGAACTGCATGGTGATGTCATATGGTCTAGAACTACATGGTAATGAAATTTGGTCTAAAATTACATGGTGATGAAATTTGGTCTAAAATTACATGGTGATGAAATTTGGTCTAAAATTACATGGTGATGACATATGGTCTAGAATTACATGGTGATGAAATTTGGTCTAAAATTACATGGTAATGAAATTTGGTCTAAAATTACATGGTAATGAAATTTGGTCTAAAATTACATAGTAATGACATATGGTCTAGAATTACATGGTGATGACATATGGTCTAGAATTACATGGCAATGAAATTTGGTCTAAAATTACATGATGATGAAATTTGGTCTAAAATTACATGGTGATGACATATGGTCTAGAATTACATGGTGATGAAATTTGGTCTAAAATTACATGGTAATGAAATTTGGTCTAAAATTACATGGTAATGAAATTTGGTCTAAAATTACATAGTAATGACATATGGTCTAGAATTACATGGTGATGTCATATGGTCTAGAACTATATGGTAATGAAATTTGGTCTAAAATTACATGGTGATGACATATGGTCTAGAATTACATGGTAATGACATATGGTCTAGAACTACATGGTAATGACATATGGTCTAGAACTACATGGTGATGACATATGGTCTAGAACTACATGGTAATGAAATTTGGTCTAAAATTACATGGTGATGACATATGGTCTAGAATTACATGGTAATGACATATGGTCTAGAACTACATGGTGATGAAATTTGGTCTAAAATTACATGGTGGTGACATATGGTCTAGAACTACATGGTAATGAAATTTGGTCTAAAATTACATGGTGATGACATATGGTCTAGAATTACATGGTAATGAAATTTGGTCTAAAATTACATAGTAATGACATATGGTCTAGAACTATATGGTAATGAAATTTGGTCTAAAATTACATGGTGATGACATTTGGTGTAGAACTACATGGTGATGACATTTGGAAATGAGAACATATCACAGATGTGTGGATAATCCTGTGAATTCATGGATACTGTATTACTTACTTATAAGCTGGGTCCAATTGCACACAACACAGATGCTGCACAGCAATTGCATAATGTGCCAACAGACCAGGGTCAGTGTTGTTTGTTCTACTATTTACTCTGAACAAACTGCATATACCCTGATCTGCCATTGTATAATGTGCCAATAGACCAGAGTCAGTGTTGTTTATTCTGCTGTTTACTCCTAACAAACTGCATATATCCAGATCTGCCATTGCATATTGTGCCAACAGACCAGGGTCAGTGTTGTTTATTCTACTGTTTAATCCTAACAAACTGCATAGACCCAGATCTGCTGACACATTATGTGACAGTAGGTCTGGGTCTATGCAGTTTACAGTTGGAGCCAACTTACAAGCAAGTATGGATGGTATATGTAATCTTTCATGCATGTAAAAATTGGATGGGTATCTTAAGTCATGAATATTTTAAAATGGGAAAGGTTGGTAGTTTCTTTACTTATTTATTTGTGGAAGGATTTAGAACTGTGGTTATAACCATAAAATAGGTACTATATGAACAACGAGTATGTGGGGTATTCATTAATTTCTGTTACTGATGAGCATCACGTTTTTTCTTACACGTTTATTGGATACATTATGAGGCAGTCGCGTTGTTCCTTTTGTTTGTTTGAGAAGGATTTTCCCTGTTAAAATGTCACATATTACCAACGGTAGACTTTTCTTTGCCATCAATACATAAGAATGAGCTGAGTCAGATGATAAATGATTCAGTTAACTTACACAAGTCACATGATCTAAAATTACTTTTCATTAATTAGCTAAGTCATGACAATTTGTATTGATTACATCATTCAAAGGGGGCTGAGTGGTCTAAAGCACTCTCCATTATGGATCACTGCCATCTCACCTCTGTCTATGTGGGTTTGAGTCTCTGATTCATCCAGTGTTGGTATGTGAGAAAGCTTGCCAGTAGCTTATCCTGGGTCGGTGGTTCTTTCTGGGGTTTTCCTGGGTTCTTCCTCCACCATTAATACTGGCCGCCATGTATAGCCTATTGTGTGCTGAAAAATGGCGTTAAACCCTACAACAACAACATCAGACAAAGATGTTTCCATGGGAACAAAGACTATTTAAAAGAAATCTCAATTTGCAAAAGGTTGATTGCTGTTTTTGAAAAAGATTTGGAAGAAAACAGGAAAATAGCTATGCAAGGTGAGCTTATGTTAGGATATAGTTATCAGGATGCTTTTGGTGAAATTCATACCAAGCATTAGTAATTTAGGTTACTTAGTCCTCAGTGATATTCATACCAGGCATTAGTAATTTAGGTTACTTAGTCCTCAATGAAATTCATACCAAGCATTAGTAATTTAGGTTACTTAGTCCTCAATGAAATTCATACCAAGCATTAGTAATTTAGGTTACTTAGTCCTCAATGAAATTCATACCAAGCATTAGTAATTTAGGTTACTTAGTCCTCAGTGAAATTCATACCAAGCATTAGTAATTTAGGTTGCTTAGTCCTCAATGAAATTCATGCCAATTATTAGAAATTTAGGTTAATACCAGGCATTAGAAATTTAGGTTGATTAGTGCTCAGTGAGTTCCCACCAAGTACTAATGTTTCAGAAACAAAGTCACCAAAATGTGTTAGAATGGTAATGCAGTGATAGTAAATGTTTTCTCGGTTGAGAGATAAAAACTAATGATTTTTTCAGAAGGGGAAAAGAAGATATTGTTGTCAAAAAATGACAGTTGATGAATTGAAACGTTGAGATCAGCAAAAGTAACGTAAAAATATTATCAAGGACAACCCTTTTTCTATATATTAACTCTTATGACTAAATGTATTCAGCGCCTTTAATGTCACAGCAGCAGGGACGTCTGAGCTCATGGCTGTACCTGGTCCAGCCACAATTATTCCATTTCTTTGGCACATCCTGCATAACTTAGGTTTCATAGTTGTTTGCTTCATGAATCTCATTGTCTGTCTTTTAAAAAGTTAAAACACTGAAACTGCACACAGTCTAAAAATTTAATTCTTTTAGAGTTGGGAATGTGCAAATTGTTCTTGGTATATATTCAAACTGGAATCTGTGATTCAAATTCTCCCAATGAAAGTGCATATTTGTGTTTATTGATTTGTATTTATTTAATAGACTTCTCTCTAATGATTAGTCCTTGGACTTACTTGTACAGTTAAGATAAATTTGTGAAATAAATGTAAATGAATTATGCATTTTCATATTTGTTACACATTTTATTATCTAAACTGTCATCTTATATATGGTGTATGCCTTCTGATTACATTTTTTTGTTAAATTGTCATCACCAACCATAATGACAAGCTTACTTTATTATGATGTCTATCCATCAATCTGTTACGTTTCCTATTTCATTTCTTCATGAGAACTTCAGTTTTCCTCAAACTACCATTACCAAACTATGTAAGTAGCTTGCATTTGGGTACTCATTGACTTTTTGGACTAAAGCAATACTTTGGAATTATAGACAATTCATTCAAAGACATTCTAGATTATATCGTGTTACATCATGGCACTCAAGACAATTGGAATTCATTTGGAACATTCTGTACTTTTGGACTTGTGATAGGACATTTAGGATTACATATATTTAGAATTTATTTCACAATACTGTGTTTTGAGTTTTCACTTTGTATTCTAGGGAAATGAATTATTCGTTGAATGTTACTCAAATCGTTGGTTTCACTTCCATTCTGCTACATAGAATCATGACAGTGTACAGCATTTTTTCTATGGATTGTCATTATGTTATTCACATAAGTGGTGCTCAGCTGTGTAATGTGTAACATCATACTGTCTTTTTGGATAACATCCATTACGCAAAAAAGGTAAACAGTTACAGCTAGATGAATTCATAACTGTTATATGTTTGACAATTGTCCAGGTGTGAGATTCCAGTCAATAATGATCCAGACAAGCAACAGAGAGGGTGATTGCACAGTAAGTGGCACCTGGACTGCAATCTGGTCATGGATTCTCTGGGATCACCAATAAGCAATAATCAATAGACAGTTATAAATATCTTGATCTGAATACAGTGATCTATTCTGTTTATTATCTAACCAATGACTGAGATAGCTATATGTATGCATGCATGTATGTATGTATGTATGAATGTATGTATGTATGTATGTATGTATGTATGTATGTATGTATGTATGTACGTACGTACGTACATATATATGTATGTATGTATATATGTTTTATGGTTTAGCGCCATTTTTCAGCACAAGATAGGCTATACATGGCAGCCAATATTAATGGTGGAGGAAGAACCCAGGAAAACCCCCACAAAGAACCACTGAATAACGAGAAGCTACCAGCAAGCTTTCTCACATATCCACATTGGCAGAACCCGAGAATCTAACCCACGCAGACAGAGGTGAGATGGCAGTGATCCATGACGGAGAGTGCTTTAGACCACTCGGGGCCCCATGTATGTATGTATGTATGAATTCGTATGTTTGTGAGAATATGTATGTATGTATGCACATATCTATTGTTATGACTCTAGGTCTTAAACTAGCTTAGTAAAATCAAAAAATTATTTCTCTTAAGTTCTCATATGTTACAAAGTGAAAATTAAGAGACAGAGCATTGTGAATTCAATCTCAAATAATCCTAAATGTTCTATCACAAGTCTCAATGAGCACTTTATCATTTCAATGAAGAATTTCAATAAATAATTCCTCTCAAATTATACCTGAATGAAACTATATGATTCCACAGACTGATCATAAAACAGAAATGTGTTTAACAGCCTCTTTTGCTACATATTTTACTTTAGCTGTATCACAATAGAATGTTCTGGAAAACTATTCATTTACTTGGAAAACTCAACTTATTCTTGAACTCAAATTCTAGTAAACATCATGTTTACTATGTAGAATCATGACAAAAGATCAGGTAGGCTAAAACTTCATTTCATGACCCTTTATCACAATCATGACAAAAGTATGTCGGGTATTCAAAAACTCTATTCACAACCCTCAATCACAGACAAATGTCAAGTACACAATGTAAATTAAATACACACAACACCTCTTCTCATAAAGAAAAAGAAATGCATACAATATACAATAAAGCTTTCTTTTTCCATATTAGTCAGATATACATATACATGTAATACTATAATAATTAAAATTAACATAGGAAGATACCTTATCAGTGACACAAAATAAGGTAATATAGTACTTCTATACATGTGTGGGAGCATCTGCAATCTTGTCTTTTCCTCTGCTGTGTATAATGTCAATATTGTATTCTTGCGGCATCAAACTTACCTCAACAATCTGTTTTTTGTTTTTCATGTTAATGAAATTTAAGGGGGTTGTAATCGCTGAATACAATAATGAGAGAAGGAGCTGAACTAATATCCACTTCAAAATGTTGCAAAGCCAGTATCAAAGTCAAACAGTCCTTCTTGATTGTGGAGTAATTTCTCTAATGTGTGTCTAGCTTTTATTTAGAGAAAATAGTACACTGGGTGATCCACGTCAATTTTTATCTTCTTGAATCAATATTGCACCAACTCTTACATCACGTGCATCAACAGTCATTTAAATTAATTAACTAAAATTTGGAGCATAAAGATTTGGTCCACTATTAAGTATGGCATTTAAGTTGTCAAAAGATTTCTGACATTTGTCAGACCAATTAAACTTGTATTTCTTGTTTGTTACATCTAGGGACATACACAAAGTGATAAGCCAAGGTAAAACCCAAGAAGCATTCAATTCTAATATATAAATTTATTGATCTAAAATATGAAATAAAATGAACTGAAAGAATCACAAATATCTTAAAGTGGATGAATTCCAAGAATATCCTAACCTATCAATTTCATATTGATCCAGAAACTATCCAAAGGTATTCCAAATGAAGGTTCTAATGAGTATGTGCTAACGTCTAACACCATTGAAGAATCAAAGTTCTAAATCCAAAAGTGTTTACTTCAAGATAATCCTGTTAAAGTAGAATATCATTAAAGTCCTAGAAAGTGTCATGTAATCATAATGACTTATTTAAATATCAAAGTCTTTGACATATAATCATAATGAATTCTTTAAATGTTCATGTCCTTGAAAGTGTCATATAATCATAATGAATTATTTAAATGTTCAAGTCCTTGAAAGTGTCATATAATCATAATGAATTATTTAAATGTTCAAGTTCTTGAAAGTGTCATATAATCATAATGAATTATTTAAATGTTCAAGTCCTAGAAAGTGTCATATAATCATAATGACTTATTTAAATGTTCAAGTCCTAGAAAGTGTCATATAATCATAATGAATTATTTAAATGTTCAAGTCCTTGAAAGTGTCATATAATCATAATGAATTATTTAAATGTTCAAGTCCTTGAAAGCATCATGTAATCATAATGAATTCTTTAAATGTTCAAGTCCTTGAAAGTGTCATGTAATCATAATGAATTATTTAAATGTTCAAGTCCTAGAAAGTGTCATATAATCATAATGACTTATTTAAATGTTCAAGTCCTTGAAAGTGTCATGTAATCATAATGAATTATTTAAATGTTCAAGTCCTTGAAAGCATCATGTAATCATAATGAATTATTTAAATGTTCATGTCCTTGAAAGTGTCATGTAATCATAATGAGTTATTTAAATGTTCAAGTCCTTGAAAGCATCATGTAATCATAATGAATTATTTAAATGTTCAAGTCCTTGAAAGTGTCATATAATCATAATGAATTATTTAAATGTTCAAGTCCTTGAAAGTGTCATGTAATCATAATGACTTATTTAAATGTTCAAGTCCTTGAAAGCATCATGTAATCATAATGAATTATTTAAATGTTCAAGTCCTTGAAAGTGTCATATAATCATAATGAATTATTTAATTGTTCAAGTCCTAGAAAGTGTCATATAATCATAATGAATTATTTAAATGTTCAAGTCCTTGAAAGCATCATGTAATCATAATGAATTATTTAAATGTTCAAGTCCTTGAAAGTGTCATATAATCATAATGAATTATTTAAATGTTCAAGTCCTAGAAAGTGTCATATAATCGTAATGAATTATTTAAATGTTCAAGTCCTTGAAAGTGTCATATAATCATAATGAATTATTTAAATGTTCAAGTCCCAGAAAGTGTCATATAATCATAATGACTTATTTAAATGTTCAAGTCCTTGAAAGTGTCATATAATCATAATGAATTATTTAAATGTTCAAGTCCTTGAAAGTGTCATATAATCATAATGAATTATTTAAATGTTCAAGTCCTTTAAAGCATCGTGTAATCATAATGAATTATTTAAATGTTCAAGTCCTAGAAAGTGTCATATAATCATAATGAATTATTTAAATGTTCAAGTCCTTGAAAGCATCATGTAATCATAATGAATTATTTAAATGTTCAAGTCCTTGAAAGTGTCATATAATCATAATGAATTATTTAAATGTTCAAGTCCTAGAAAGTGTCATGCAATCATAATGACTTATTTAAATGTTCAAGTCCTTGAATGTGTCATGTAATCATAATGAATTATTTAAATTTCAAAGTACTTGAATAATTTCACATAATCCACAAAGAATATCATTGAAATCCTTTAAAGTTTTACCTAATCTAACAGATTTTTTTAAAAATATTCCAGTCCTTGAATACATTCACATAATCTGATAGGTATTGACTGTTTAAATTAAATGTTTTCAACTCTGCAATTCCAGTGAACAATCATAAATAAATCACAATTTCATCTCATCTCTTTCTTACAAAGCTGGAATAAAATGGGGGATAACATATGTGGTGCTTGTATTCATATATATAGCCTCTATATGTGCACAAACTCAACAAAATCTGAATTGCTAAAAGATTATTTAACAATTTAAATCATTATATTATAAAATAACTTAACAGTCATAATCTGACCTTCACATTTTATTGAGCTAATCAACAATTAGGGCGTGCATGATATCTCTACAGCACAGCTATGACACAACAACAGAGCTAAGATGTAGGTCTGTCTCCTCTCTAAAACATTCAAAGTTGTGTACAGGTTTTGGAATTTCTAAGTGAAAAACTTAACATCCTAGATTTTAATTCAAGTAAACATGTTTACCATAAATAATAACCTGAACATTTAATCCACTCTCATAAAGAAATATTGTCTATGTATTATGTTGTTTACAAAATAGATGCCATTGTTCAGGTACACCATTAACTTGATTTTGGACAAGGTCAAGTAAAAAATACAGGTGTACATAACATAATCCTTAAGAAAAGCAAACAAACAATACAAATTAGATATGCATAACAGTATGTATGTATGTATGTATGTATGTATGTATGTATGTATGTTGTATGTATGTATGTATGTATGTATGTATGTATGTATGTATGTTTGTTTGTTTGTTTGTTTTATATGGATAGATGTAAGAATAATTATAGGGACAAATATTATTAATGTGATACTGCAGAAAACATTTTGATTGAGCCTGTCACTAAGGTCAAGTGAGGTATGGGGTAGCCCTCATTTCCGTTACTTATCGTCAATAGTCCGTCATGATCTGTGAACCATTGCTATTTTCAACTCTCTAAATCTGCTGGGTCATTTTCAACTAAATTTGGCAGTGAGTGCCCGGGCATGAAAGGATTTAAAATTTTGGCAATGGACTCCTTTCACAATACGTATTTCGGAAGAGTAGCCATTCCTGATACCGAGTGCTAAAGATTAAAGTGAGGCTATCACTGTTGGCCGGCTATTTTTTATATTGACTTGGAAGTGGAGATCAGCAATACATTATATACATGTACTTACATTATACATTATGGATAAACAATTATGAGCATTCAGAACATACTACTACTACTACTACTACTAATACAAATAATAATAATAATAATAATAATAACCCTATTCCCCGCTTTGTATTTTTAAAAAAAAACAATAAATTCACACACAGCCAGGCAAATTAAAAATTTCTTTTAGAAACTAGTTTTATACTAAAAATAATAACATTATTCTATAGTTTTGCTATTTTAATTTAAAACATTTATATATTGTTTCTGTGTTTTATTTAATATAATATTATCGTATAGTTTATGTATTTCAATTTAAATAATATTATTCTATAGTTTTGGTATTTTAATTTAAAATAATATTATTCTATAGTTTTGCTATTTTATTTTTAATGGATACAATCACTTTACAAGTGCACAAAAAGATAGTTTCTTGAAACTTTAATCTCAACGACATGCCTGCCTGCGAAAAATGCAAATGCAATTTCATTTTTTGGTGGTGGTGGTCAAAATTCGTTCCTTTCATCGCTGTTTTCCTTTTCTTTACTAGATAGTCATAAATAGTCAAAATTCTGATGGAAATTCATTTCTGATATTTTTTAATCTAGAGAGAGAGTCATAACAGATTATGAAATGTAGGATATCACCATCATGCTTACACCTATTGTTTTCATTGCAAGGCATACTCTCTTCCGCAAACTAATAGTTGCGTGACACTAGCATGGCTGTTGTCCGCTGACACTATCATTGCTCAGAGTTAAAATTTCTTTTAACTGTTTCATGGTGAGACACTGTAAATCCTCTAGGCTATTATATTTATATATATGTACACACACTTCTAAATAATAATTTAACATTTATAATATAAATACCCCAGCAGTGAACGCCTCTTTGGGAATTGCGAGATTTTGCAAGATAACTAGAGAGTATTTTACAGGCATTGAGTCCAGGGATGTTGACAAACGTCGGTGACTATATCACTTGTCCAGTGATGTAGACATACTTTAGTGACTATATAACTTGTCCAGACAGTGATATAGACAAACTTTGGGGACTATATAACTTGTTTTTAAAATCCTAAAGAGGAAGTTTTAATACATTCCTTTTGAGCATTTTTTTCTTCTTCTTTCTTCTTCTTCTTCTTGTTATTGGAATTAATCGATATTTTTAATGAACCCAGCCAGTATTTCAGGTATCTGGAATATAATTAATGGGTTGTGAGCTGGAGTCCCATTTAGGCCAGTCTGGGGTCAGCTGTAGTGGAATGTCCTTGGACTAAACATTTTACTTCTATTGCCTTATCACAATGTGTGCTGTTGTTCCTTTAAACACCACTCGATGAACCTCCCAAGGTTTAGTTTCCATAGTTGCATGCAATTTTTGTTTGACCTAAGATGGATGGAGAACCTTATTCTGTGCACACTTGTTGTTTGGCCTGGTAACCATAAAGAACTATGATCGACATTTGCTTACGTCCTGGTAACCATAAAGAACTATGCTTGACATTGTCTCAGCTATTCAAGAGAAAATTCAAATCTCTTTTCCATCTGATTGTTAAAATTAGTTGCTTTAAATAATATATTTTAAAATAACATAAACAGCATTGGATGAAAATCAGTTCGTATCACTTTTAAGGAGTCATGAACATGAGTTGTAAACTTCTGGTTGCAAGAAAAGTCAGTCATACCATATACAATTAAAATACACTGCTTTCGTCTTTTCTTCCTCCATTTTTCCAGTGGCCTAATGGTTAGAGCATCCACCTTGGATGCGGGAGGTCGTGGGTTAGATCCCAGGCCAAGTCATACCAAAGACTTACAAAAATGGCACTAACACAGCATTAAGAGGTTAGTGTTAGGACTGGTCAGCCTGGTGTCAGGATAATGTGGTTTGGTGGGACATCATGCTACATGTCTGCGACATGATGCCTCAGTGCTAGGCATCGCTATAAACTGCCACACTGCAGACATCATAGCGATATGACTGAAAAATTGTTAAAGCTACGTTAAAAATACAAAATCACACACACACACACATTCCTCCATTTCTTGTCATTTTCTCTCCATTTTGTTGCTTAACAACTGTTTCAAGTATTGTGATATTTATCCTTTGATTTGTTCATGCGTTGTGTGAAAAGATGTGAAAACTTGTGATCTAGTCTCGTAGCTCTTTTCTGTATAAACAGCAATAAATTTATTGAAATCAAAAATCCCTCTCGCACAAAAGACGTGCGGGCAACAAAAGACGGATTAGTGGAAGGGGGTGGGCAGCCATAAGTTTACTGTTATGTTAATTTTACAATGACAACTCAACGTGCATTGCTGTGAATTTGAAAAGGGATATGCATCATTTACTTGTACTTCCATCAATCTATCCACCTGCTTCATTATATTTCATAATCTTAGATTGTTTGTTGATATTAAACAGAGAAACAAAGGCAATTTGTTCACGCTGAAAAAGTTACTATGAAACATTTAACAGCAGTGGCGTCGCTAGGGGGGTGCGTGGGGTGCGGACCGCACCAGGTGACACCATCTCAGAGGGGTGACACCAAAATGAAAAATTGCAAATTTTACAGAGCACACACGGCTCGGTCTAGTCGGATTTCATAAGCGGATAACCGATCATAGTTAAATACATGACTAGCAGGCACAGCAGTGGCGTCGCTAGGGGGGTGTGGACTGTACCGGGTGACACCATCAGAGGGGGTGACACCAAAATGACATTACTAAGGATTCTGTATGGTCTGTTACGGAAGGAGGACCATGGGGGTGACACCATGAGTTACCGCACTGGGTGACACCAACCCGAGTGACCCCACTGTTTAACAGCGTCCTATAAACCATGTTTATTTTCAAGATTGAATGCGGTCTAATTTCCATCGCTACATCAAACTGTGCTTCATTCAACGTTGAACTGTGAACCGCTGTCATCTGACAAAGTGAATAAATAAGTAAAATTAATAAAACCAAAAGTTCGCTCTAAAATGTTACACGTTTAATAACACTGGACAACAAATTTTTACAAAAGTCATGTTACTGAAATAAAATTAGTCAATTCTTATCAATTTTTATGTGCTGAACACGAATATGACAGTCAAATTGCAAAATTGGCTCTAGTTTTTTTGTAATCTGCAAGAAATTAATGTTTACATAACGAAATGCATTCCAATAGTAAAAGGTCAACTGTAATAGCCTACCTATAAAAAATCAAGTCATTGACTACATCTTAGATTTCTTCGCCTGTCTCTTGTACAGCTGTTCGGGAGCATCTCTGAGGAGTGTCCAGCAGTAGTCAGCCAGCATTGTAGTGGACCATTTTCCCTGGTATCTTTGTTCCATTGTTGCGATATCTTGATGAAAACGTTCGCCGTGTTCATCACTAACAATACCACAGTTGCTAGGAAAGAAATCCAAATGGGAATGAAGGAAGTGAATCTTTAGAGACATATTGCAGCCAAGTTTCTTATACTTCATCAACATGTCTTCTACTAGTTCCTTATAGTTTTCTGCCCTAACATTTCCGAGGAAGTTTGTAGAAACTAGGCGAAAAGCATTCCATGCTTGTTTCGCGTCACCTTCCAGCAAGTTGTTGAACCGGTCATCTTTGAAAAGCTCTCGAATCTGAGGACCCACAAAAACTCCCTCTTTAATCTTTGCTTCGCTGAGTCAAGGGAATTTTTCATGCAGGTATCGGAATGCTGGCAAAGTCCGGTCAATGGCTTTCACGAAGTTCTTCATCAAACCTAGTTTGATGTGAAGGGGTGGTAGCAAGATTTTCTGAGCCTCAACCAGAGCTGGGTGTTGGATATTCTTCTCTCCAATGGCTACATTCTGCCTGTGAGTCCATTCCTTCCTCATGTAGTGCATTTCCCTTGCTCGGCTATCCCACTCGCATAAGAAACACATGTATTTTGTATATCCTTGCTGCAGTCCCATTAAAAGGGCAACTACCTTCAAATCACCACAGAGGTGCCAGCTGTACTTGTTATACTCAATGGAATTCAGTAGCTGCCTTAAGTTATCGTATGTCTCTTTCATGTGGACAGCATACGCTACTGGAATAGATGGAAGAATGTTTCCATTGTGCAAAAGCACAGCCTTGAGACTCAGTTTCGAAGAGTCCACAAATAGTCTCCATTCTTGTGGGTCATGAGTGATTTTTAAAGCATTCATGAGGCCCTCAATATCGGAACAGAATATCAGATTACTTTCCTTTCTGAAGAAAGGCTCCAATTGCTGGTGGCGCTTTCGATATGCAGTAATTGTGACATCTTCTTCTAGAAGATTCCATTGTTGGAGTCTTGATCCTAGCAATTCTGCCTTGTTCTTTGATAAGTCCAAATCACGAATCAGGTCATTTAGTTCTTCCTGTGTTATTCTGTGTGGGGTTGATGATGCACCACAGTGAAAATCTGGATCACTGCATGCTGATGGACCAGGAGAAGAACAGGTCGACTCACCTTTGTCTTCGTCAGATGAATCAAGAGAATATTCTGCTGGAGGTTCTGGAATAGGAAGTCCCTCACCATGTGGAACTGGTCTCAATGCAGACGGAATGTTTGGGTAGACTATTCTCGACTTCTTTCGCTTCGTTATTCCGCCGGAAAGAGGAGGAACCAAGCAGAAGTAACAGTCATTTAGGTGGTTGCTTGGCTCTCTCCACACCATTGGGACTGCAAACGGCATTGATGACCTTTTGCAATTCAACCACTGTGAAAGCTGTGTTGTACATGTAGCACAGCATATATGCGGAGCCCAAGGCTTGTCTTGGTCACCAACCTTGCATCCGAAGTAAAGATGATATGCCTTCTTCACTTGAGAATTGATACTTTTCTTCTGGTTGGCAAATGTCACTTCCCCACAAATATAGCAAAAATTGTCCGCGGTATTAACACACTTTCGAGGCATTACTGTTCTTTATTGTACGTAAATGGATAAAATAATAAGTTTTATGTAACAGTAGCTTGAACTGTCTCGCACAACGTCTAAAATATTATAAATGCTGAACCTATCTGATTGGGCTTTATATAGTACACTGCTTACGTCAGCTTCAGCAGCCGCCTGGCATTAGTATAATAGGCCTACACATGTATAGTACACTGCTGACGTCAACTTACTTCAGCAGCCGCATGGCATTAGTATTGCATTGCATCAGAAAATGATGCAATCAACTGTGGATGATGTGAGCATGATGGTATTATGCAATGTTACATCATTATTCCGGATGTTGCTGCAGTCCTACTGGAGAAATTTACACAGTGAAACATAGAAAATGAGGTATATGAATATCTTCAAAACGAGAGCCAATACAAATTTTTCACGGTTATATTCGTGTTCGGCACACCAAAATACTACAGATTAGGGCCTTTTCAAGTCAGTAATGATTTCACTGTTGACCAGTGTAATCAACAAAGTTTAAGTAACCTGTTAAATATTTAACAATAAACAATAAACCTTGGTGCATTGAACATTGCTAAAATACATGAATTTTATTACATGCAAACCACTAAATCCAAACATATTCATATCATGGACATGTTTGTGAACCACTGTGCATTGGACATTGTTTCGTGAACCGTGTTCATTTTTTTTTCTCGAAGTTAAATAATCAAAAGCTGTTTATTTACTTTGTTTTATGAAAGGAATTTACACTTTTCACTTCGATCTATCAACTACAGCACAATAAGCAAGTTTTTTAAAATGAACATAGTATCATGCAAAGTTAAGTAAGGGATCAAGGAACACTTAACAATATTGAATTGTCAACAACAGTTGATACGACCATTCTTAATTTCGAATGTACAATTTCTCAACGTCGAATAATGAACGGCGTTTTATTTTATAAAGCTGAATAATCTGTTGAGGACAATTTATAACATTGATTCAGGAGTTCTCCCGTATCTACGTTTCCTGTACATTATGGTAAAATACTCAACGTTTAAAAAATACACCCGTGGAAAGTTATAAAGCATTAAAAGTGAACTGCAATTCATTCGACAGTGTTTCATAAATTACGGTTAACATTCAGGCTAAGTAATGAATAGAGGGTCATTTGACAGCTTCTACAAATCCATCTCTTCTTATACGGTCAGTTTCGTTAAGCGAGGTACAAACTTTTAACTTTGGTTAATAAAACCGCCAGTTATTTCGAAACGCTAAATAACGATCCGGTAGTACGGAACAGAGGCGTAGCTGGGGGGTGGGGGGGCGGGGGCAGGGGGGTACATATGTCCCCGGGCGCCAAGGTACAGGGGCGCCAAAATGAGGCTTACAACGTTACATTATAATGAGTAAACAAGGGTAATATTCAAAAATGTGATTAAACGGGGAGGGGGCTGGGGCGCCAATTTTATAGTTCGTCCCCGGGCTCAAAATATCATAGCTACGCCTCTGGTACGGAGCAAGAAAAACTTTGCAAGTGTTAACTTAGAGACTCGTAAATGTGTGATCACTAGTTGATTAATGAAAAAGGTCATATTGATGCGTTTAAGAACCCTTCAAACGACAATGTCTGTTTTCTTGTAGTTTTTGAAAACAAGGTGAAACATTACGCACGTGTTCGACATTTTTTTCGTTCGCTTGGTCATGAAATGTTGTCACCCCACCATTCCATCCCACCCCATCCTGTCGTGATACAATATTCAACGTTGATTTAAGAAACGGGAATTCTTCAATAGCATTATTACATAGACTCCGTCATCTTTTTTTTAAAAATATTTTCCATTTCACATAACCCGGCGTACAATCTCCAGACCTGCCAAGTCCCATTGATTGCATCATCACAATGACGCACAAATTGTTTAAAGCGTTGAAAGAAATAATATAAATTCTTTTTAAATGTATGTCATTGCATGATCGCATTAATGAGCTAACCTTGGGACACTTGATAAGTTACAACTACTTTGAAACGTTTTGTACAATTCAAGTCCTTGCTTTGAGGCAAAGTAATGTACAAAGTAACTTGGCTGTCTGCTGTCTTTTCCCACTACGCGGTGCAGGTAGGGAGCTAATTTTTCATTCAAATAAATATACTATACAACCTAAATATTTTTCAGGCCTTTCTTCTCCTGTGATCAAACAATAGCCCCATTCTTTTTATGTCAGGTATGGTCTTATCATAACAGAACTAAGTTATGGTCAGTTTGCAACCTGCTCTGATGCACACCCCTTTTAACGTGAATTTATATCCTTTCAAGCTGCTACTCGCATTCCTAGCTGGAATTATGACATAACTAGGCCTCTTTGATAACCATTGCGCCACAAAGTGGACTAATACTTACCTGCCGAACAATGTCGGTCGGTACACTCCGATTTTCTCAGTGGAAGGAATTCATAAATTAATTACACAAATGGATTAATCGACTTTTATGTCTTGTCATAACTACATTAATTCCTAGCTAGCAATTCACTGACACAGACATGGTAAATACTAATCTTAGTACACATGACACGCATCTTATAATACAGATAAATAATTATCTCAGTTCGTATCAGAGTAATGTATGAAATTCCTAAAATACATGAATTTTATTACATGCAAACCACTAAATCCAAACATATTCATATCAGTGTGAAATATTGTATGACATTCTAGAATGTATGAGTCGTGTAGCATTAAAGACAAATGACACCTATTTCGAATGGCCCAAGAGTTTTCCAAAAGTAATCTCTGACTTATCTCAACCCTATCATTTTTTTAAATTAAACCTACATTTACATATCTGTCAGATCGTTATCACAGCAGGTCCATATTCAATAGCCACTAATGCCCCAAACAGTGCATATCCCATCCTTCGGAGGCAGAAATTTATTGACAACATCGCTCATACGTCAATCTTAATTTTTACTTACCACGCTGACCACGACAAAATGTACTGCGACACTATATACAAAATTTTGCACCATCACACAAGCATGCATGTTTGCATGAATGCATGCATGCATGCATGCATCCATCCATTAAGCATGCATGCATACATACATACATACATACATACATACATACATACATACATACATACATACATGGATGCAAGTAGTGAAGTGGGTCACCCTAGGGACAATGGGAATTACCATTACAGACACCCCTGGGTCACTCTGGGGACTATGTAAATTTAACATGGAGAAAAATCGTGGGTCACTCTAGGGACAAGGGGAATTAGCATTACATGGGAATAGAGTTTGGGTCTGTCTAGGGACAAGAGGAATTGAGCATGGGGAATAGAGTTTGGGTCTGTCTAGGGACAAGGGGAATTGAACATGGGAATAGAGTTTGGGTCTGTCTAGGGACAAGGGGAATTGAACATGGGAATAGAGTTTGGGTCTGTCTAGGGACAAGGGGAATTTAACATGGGAGAAAAAAACTACTTTAGGGACAAGCGGAATTGAACATGGGATTTTTTTTTTTAAATTTAAAAAATAATGTGCTAGGCAATTGAAAGTCATTCTCTTTTCGAGAAATATGGGTGACCCTGAAAAGGGCCTTGGGGTTTATGTTAATGTATCCATTAACATAAAGGGCATCTGCGGCATCTTCTTGTCCTCAAGCTGCGTCTTACTCGAGGGCCATAAATCAGTGTCCTCTTGAGGCAACCTTGTCTTTCTACGTACACTCTTCGTATCCACAGACTGGTGTCTGACTTGTCGACAACGGTCCACTTGGACCGGACATACATGAGCATGTCCGTCCTAAACATCATGGAAGACGCAAGGGTGGATGATTCGACTGTGGTCCACATCGTGAAGCGACGAGAACAGGTGAATCAATGCAGTGAACTGCGCTTATTTATAGGTAGAGGAAGGATTGAAACGGATTGAGTTCATTCACCAATCCGAACACGCGTTACAAAATTCAGTCAGCCCGCATCCAATCCGAAGAGAGCAGTCTGTGACGTCACGTGGTCTATATAGATTCGCTAGCGCTTGTGTACAGTCAATCTATGCGACAGTGATTTAACATGACGGAAACTCAGAAAACGATTCATTGGGGTGCACCAGCAGGGGAGACTGCCCAAGGGAACCCGGACTTACTTTCAGAAGAGGTAAATTGGGATTTTGTGGATTTTCTTACCTCGCAAGAATTTGTTCCGGAACCTTCGTTACCTTCTTCATTACCGCAAGTGGAGAATTTTAGACAGAGACAGAAAGAAGAATTGGAGAAATTTATACAACGACAAAAGGAAGCGGAACAAGCTTTTCTCCTACAGCAGCAGCAAGAAGAAGAGGTAAGAAAAAAACAACAGCAACAACAGCAAGAAGAAGTAGCAGCAAAGAAACAAGAGGGTGAAAATCAAACGGTCACGGTACTGTTGGACATTTTAGCGGAGTTAAGAAGTCTGAAACAAATGTATCAGACTTCTTTATTACGACCGAAGAGAATACGACCTTCCCGAGCTAAACACGTTAACCCTGTGACTAAGCCTACCGTACCACCCTTAGTGATTTCAACCCAATCATCATCATCAACATTACGCAGTCCAGAAGTAGGCCTTGGCCGTGGCAAAGGCTTAAGGCAGTTAAAGTTGATTGCTTAAACTCACCCCTACACCAAAAAAGAGAAAAGGCCCTTTTCAGGGCCACCCACATTTCTCGAAAAGAGATAGCCTTTCAATTTGCCAATAACTCAAAAAAAAAAAAACAACCAATTTTACCCCTATAGTACGTGTCTTTGTATGAGTGCGTGAGTGTACGTTCTTATTTTAAAATCAGAACTCAAAGACACTTACCTTATATAATTAATTTATTCTTTTATCCATTGTTACAATCCAATTCACAATTCACAACATAACACTTTAATATAAAGTTCATTGACTTCTTCTTTTTCCTTGTTTAGTCTCTCTGTTTTTTGAATTTCTTCACCGTCTTTTCCTCTTCTTTCTCCTCATTTTCTTCCCTTCTTCTTTTCTTCTCCTGTTTTTTTGCCTCTTGTAAATATAATTGTCTTCTTTCTTCCTCTTCTTCCTCTGAAGAATCCCTCTCTTCCTCTGAAGAATCCCTCTCTTCTTCTGAAGAATTCGTCTTTTCTTCTGACTCCTCTTGTTTCTTTTTTGGGCAATCTGGAGACCAATGTCCTTTTTCTTGACAATAATAAAGGTATCTTTACTTTTGTCTTTTTTAGCCATTTTTTTTTCTTTTTTGACGGTCTGGACACTCTGAAGACCAATGCCCTTTCTTCTGACAGATATAGCAAGTATCTTGACTTTTATCTCGAAAGGAAGGAGAGTAGTCCGTGGGCTGGTCTGAAGAGAATTTTCTAATGACCCCTCGCAAAGCTCTGACGAAACGTTCGATTTGGCTAGTCTCTTCCATCGTTGTGCTCGGCTTGAGAGTGAAATGAATAGTGAAAGGACAAGACACACACCCTTTTATATACGCTGGTCTGCCATGACTATAAATTAGTCTATGGTGTTTAAACTTGAGTCATTTGACGTTTTGCACTCAAGATGAAACGATCCCATTCATTCGAGAAGAAAGAAGAAGAAAGTAAGAGGCAGAAACGTGATCTATCGCCTCGTACCAGGGCTGAAATCTTGGCACAAATTCATGCCAGTGATTTTGAAGAGGACATGAGTGAACCAGAATCCGAACCCTCTAAACCAAGTTCACCACCCTTAGTCAACCCTGAAAAATACTATTCCATTCGAGAGACGGAAAAGCGCTCCTCTAGAAAATTTAGAACCACGGCTTACAAATACACAGTGAAGTTTAAAGATTTCAAGGCTGAAGTGCCGTTAGAGAAAGCAGAAGTGTTTATCACTGGGGTGTGGGATTCTTTGCTCACCGCACTCAAGCGACAATGTCAACCCAAAGAAGACGATCGCTTGAGACTTTCCATACAACACGACGGTTTGAAATCCCCTGTTTGGATCGAGTTTAGCACCCCTGCAGAATTGACTGCTTCCAAAGTCATGGACAAGATTCAACACGTACAACAATCTAATGATCAGTTTGACATCACCGATGGTAAAGCCACACTGGACATGACCCACGTCTCTCCTCCTCAAGGGACTGGACGCAAAAAGATGTTATTGGTGGACGACCTTCGCAACACCAAAACAAGTCTCGTCCGAATTAACAACCCTCAAGACCAGATGTGTTTAGCCCGTGCCATCATGGTGGGACGAACCTATGCCAACAAGAACGACACGGTAGAATGGAAAAGAACCTGGGAGAACATTCGAAAATCGAACCGAGCCAAACAACGAAACGAAGCAGAACTCCTGTTACAACAAGCCGGACTGTCCAAAGACATACCCTGTGGCATTCCTGAGATGCAAAAATTGCAAGATGCCCTAGCTCCACGATACACCTTGAAAGTGCACCCTCAAGAAATGCGTGGGTCTCTGTTGTTTCGAGGCCAAGATTTTAAGGACGGAAAATACATTCATGTCTGTTATCACGATGACCATTTCGATACCATTACCAGTATCACTGCATTCCTGGGATATGTTTATTATTGTCAGAAATGTGATTATGGTTTTAATAATCGAGAGCAACACAAGCATTGTGGATTGAAATGCTCAGGATGTTTGGCCTCTCCACCCTGTCTGAGCGAAGAACCAGTGCCTTGTTCAACTTGTCTGCGCACGTTTGTCAGCCCTACCTGTTACCAACAACATTTGAAAACACAAGGTTCACAGAAGAAATGTGCTTGTCAACTGCTGAGATTGTGCCCTACGTGTGGACAAGGCATACTTACCAATAATGCCAAGGCACACGTATGTCGAGGAAAGAAAAAATGTCACATTTGTCACCACATCGTGGACTTGGAACACCAATACTACGTGCAAAAATACCAGCCCCCACCAGAGAAAGAGGACGGTCACAAGAAGAAAGGCAATTTCATCTTTTTCGATTTCGAATGCATGCAAGAGACCGGCATTCACATTCCTAATTTCTGCGTGGCTCATCGAGCGTGCGAGAAGTGCATTCAAGAACCTATCTTCAGTCATTGCCCTCTCTGCAGCAAGATTCCCGGATGGCGTGAAAAAATCTTTCGGGGACCGAACACGTTAGCCGATTTTGCCCAATGGGTCTTAGACCCCATCGACAAGACGTGGAGCCAAGAGGACATCGAACGTTACGGAGATTGTCATCGTCATGCCACAGTGATGGCTCACAATTTCTCCGGATACGATGGACAGTTTCTTTTGAGATACTATACGGAACAAGGCACCGAGCGTCCTAAAGTGACTTTGAACAGAGACAAAATCATTTTCATGCAAGTGGGACAAGTACAGTTTAAAGATTCGATGAGCTATTTGGCCATGCCTTTGAGCCGAATGCCTAAAACGTTTGGAATGACAGAAATGGCTAAAGGGTACTTTCCACACTTTTTCAATACCGAAGCCAATCAACACGCCGTTCTACCCCATTTACCTGAGGCTCACTATTACGACCCCGACAACATGCGTACCGAACAACGAGAAGCTTTCTACGCTTGGTACCAGGCTCACGCCTCGGACCCTTTCGACTTTCAGGAAGAAATGCTAAAGTATTGTCGTTCCGACGTGGACATTTTACGGCGTTGCTGTGGAAAATTTCGAGAACTGTTCATGGAACACGGAGGGGTCGATCCTTTGAAAGAAGCTTGCACCATTGCCAAAGCGTGTTCCTTAGTGTATCGACAACGATTCATGCCTGAAAACACCGTGGCTGTCATCAGCCCTCAAACGACCAACTTTGTCAAACGTCAATACTCGGTCAAAGCCCTACGTTGGTTACATTACTTGTGCGACAAGGAAGACAAGTGGATTCAGCATGCTCGCAACGGAGGGGGTGAAAAGACCATCGGAACGTATTCGGTCGATGGCTGGGACTTAGAAAACCCCAAGATCGTGTACGAGTTTAACGGTTGCTTATTTCACGGATGTCCCGTCTGTTACCCTGACCGTGGCACTAAAAATCAGTTTTTGCAACGAACCATTGAAGACTTGTACCAGGACACTTGTCAGCGACGCCTAAAGTTAGAACAGCAAGGATACTAAGTGGTGGAAATGTGAGACAACGAGTACGATCACCGTATGAAAACGGATCCCGAGTTTAAACGCCTCATGGAAAGTTATCAGTTCATGGACCCGCTGAACCCGAGGGATAGTTTGTACGGAGGAAGGACCAATGCCACCTGTTTGCTGTACCAAGCCGACGA
Organism: Sinohyriopsis cumingii; assembly: GCA_028554795.2. Taxonomy (NCBI): domain Eukaryota; kingdom Metazoa; phylum Mollusca; class Bivalvia; order Unionida; family Unionidae; genus Sinohyriopsis; species Sinohyriopsis cumingii. The sequence goes on along the minus strand of CM068838.1, from coordinate 137,938,496 downwards.
AGAGAAAGGAGAAGAAATCAAATACTTGGACGTGTGTTCGCTGTATCCCTACGTGTGCAAATATTGTCGCTTTCCTGTAGGGCACCCACAATTGCTGACGGAACACATCGACCTGAAAAACATTCGACAATACGAAGGCTTGATCAAGTGTAAAGTTTTGCCTCCCACGAACCTATACCATCCCGTCTTACCTCACCATTGTCAAGGCAAACTGATGTTTCCATTGTGCCGTACTTGTGCCGAAACGTGCAACCAAGACCAGCCTTGCCATCACACCCAGGAAGAACGTGCCTTGACGGGAACCTGGGTCAGCGTAGAATTGTTCAAAGCTCTGGACATGGGATACCAACTGTTAGAAGTGTACGAAATTTGCCACTTTCCCAAGACACAACAATACCACAAGGGTGATCCCACGCAGAAAGGCATTTTCGCTGACTACGTGGATGCCTTTTTGAAACTGAAACAAGAAGCCAGCGGCTATCCTTCCTGGTGTCACACTCCCGAAGACCAAATACAATTCAAAGAGAAATACTATGAACAAGAAGGCATCTCTTTAGACCACATCGAGAAAAACGAAGGCAGGCGATCGTTTGCCAAAGTGATGTTAAATTGCTTGTGGGGTAAAATGGCACAACGACCGTGTTTACCCAAGACGGAGTATTTGACAGAACCTTCCCGCTACTTCCAAATGATTCACGACAAAACCAAATACATGAAACACGTGGACGTCGTTCGTGAGGATTTGATCTTGGTCAATTACGAAGAAGATCTGGACTTTGTACAAGACGACCCTTTTGGAAATGTCATCATTGCGGCTTACGTGACAGCCCATGCTCGCTTAAAATTGTACGAAGCTTTAGAACTGTTAGGAGAACGCGTCCTGTACTTTGACACGGACAGTTGCATTTACATCCATCACCCGAGTCAACAGCACCCTAACATCGAAGGAGACCGTTTAGGAGCCTGGACAAACGAGCATCCCGACGACAAGATTCTAAGTTTCGTGAGTGGCGGTCCCAAAAATTACGGCTACGAATACCGGGACAAACAAGGAGAAGTGCACACGACGTGCAAAGTGAAAGGACTGACTCTGAATTATCGTACCAGTCGTGTGGTCAACTTTGGGGTATTGAAAGAAGCCTTGCAATCGGGAGAGGATGGAAACTTTAAAGTGACCTCCTATCAACCGAACAAGATTGTACGTTTACCCACTCATCACATCGTCAGTCGACCCTTGGAAAAAGTCTATCAAATCGTGTACCAAAAGCGAGTGCGACTACCCAACCACTTTACTTTGCCGTATGGACACGTTGGTATAAAACATTGGTTGTAAGAGGATAGTCACCCACCAGAAAGATGACTTCGCCACAGCAAGAATCGAGTGAGAAACCCGATGAGAACTCCAAGTTCAAACCCCACCATTTTCCAGTCTTCTTACCTGACTATTGTGATTGTGCCCGTCGATTGGACACGTTTCAGAAATGACCTACGGATAGGGAAGGATTACCTTCTTCGCATGTTTTAGCTAGAACAGGATTTGTCTACTTGGGACCTGAGTCAGGATTGGGATACGAGGTACAGTGTTTCGCTTGCGGCCTGAAGTTACGATTGGATCTATGTATCTATAAAGATTCAGCTATTCTGGAACCTACTTGATGGTGTCCGCACTGCCCTTACCTTTCTATGGCCTTTCCACCCATCACACTACGGTACAATTATGACGGTACCTTAGAGACGGTACTTTCCAAAACAAGACATAAAAAACGTAAAAAAGGAAAGATGCACAAGCTGGAGACTGCATTGCGACTAGTATAAAAAGGGGCTATGGTCAAGATCGACTACCAAGACCGAGCGAACAAGATGAATACTTTCAGAGAAACACAAAACAAGTTGTTTAGAAAGGCACAATTCAAGTGTGAGGCTTCTGAAGTGGAATGCGATTGTGAGCCTTGCGATGGGTACGATGCTGTACGTTGTGACCTTAGCGATGCCGTAAAGAATCATGGGAACTTTGTTCTCACTACCCCTATCATGGAAAGGGATGCTGTGCGTGTCAAACCTGAGGGATGCGAAAGTGATGCCGCTCGTCCTCTTGGACATTTTACTGGGTTTCGTTTTAAAGAGGAATGTTCACCTTCACGTCTACCCCCCTACTGATGTCATCCAGCCTTGAGCAAACTCCTGTTCATGTCACCCAATCCTCATCGAAACGAACCTGTGAAAGACGAATATTCGTTTCCTGTGCGTTTGTCGGAATACGGCGACTTTGAAAATCGTCTTCAATCGTTCAAAGGAAAATGGCCTAAGTATCTGGGAGGCCCGACCCCCGAAGAATTAGCCAGAGCCGGATTTTTCTACTTGGACGAAGGAGATAAAGTCAAGTGCTTCAGTTGCGGTGTGTCACTTCACCACTGGGAACCGCAAGATTCGGCCTACATAGAACATGCTCGATGGTCACCGAATTGTCATTACTTACCCTTAGTGGGACCGAGACATTGAAGTAACTTACCATAATCTGTTCATGGATACTTTACACGAGAACATTCGTGCTTTGCCTGTGGAGTTGAGAGAACACATTTACCGAGAGCTGGTCAAAATACAAGTCAAACATAAAGAACAATTGCATCCGTTACGTCACCAGATCTTTAAGCACTGGTACCTGAATGGTATAAGAGAACTGATTCGTCAGAAATTGTTTCAGTGGTCAGACCTTGTTCAATACTTCCAGGCCCCCATGATCCACGTGTTGATCATTTTGGTTACTTCGAGATTCACCTAGTACAACACATTGAGGAAGACAAGGTAAAGGATTACAGACATATTTTACGTGGAATCTACTTAGCGGAAGAGGAAACTTCTAAACGAAGTCTGACGTTTCGGTTACAGTATGCAACATTTAAATTCCCTACTGGAGAACGAAGATGTCTGGCTAGAAAGTACGGGTATTGTTTCCGAAACAAAGAGACTATAAAAACAGGCTGCCATGCCACGACATTTATCTCATGTAATCCAACAGATTCCGTGGAAGGAACTCAATGACCATATTCATACCGTGGATCATTACCATCGATTATTACAAGAACTGTATCCATTCAATTTGGGTCGACAAGTGGTGTGTGTCTTAGTGACTTGTTTTCTGGGATTTCGTTTACCAGCCGATTCTTTGTGGACTCTTTACGATCAGTACTTACCACCTCCATGGCCTTAAATGGTCACGAAAAACTCCTTTTGTTCAAAGCCTTGCGTTTTCATCTGGATACTTCTCGACCTCAACAGGAGAAAAAGATTCGTCAACTTTTAGCTACCCAAGACGTGTATGACGATGTGTGTGTAGCTTGTGACTTACATCCCCATTGGAGGGCCCCGAGTGGCCGAGTGGTCTAAAGCGTTCGCCGTTACGGATCACTGCCATCTCACCTCTGTCTGCGCCGGTTCGAGTCTCAGATTCAGCCAATGTAGATATGTGAGAAAGCATGCCAGTAGCTTCTCGTGGGTCGGTGGTTCTTTCCGGGGTTTTCCCGGGTTCTTCCTCCACCATTAATACTGGCCGCCATATATGGCCTATCGTGTGCTGAAAAATGGCGTTAAACCCCACAACAACCAACCAACATCCCCATTGGACAGATGTCCGTGCCTGGAAAGAATGGGATTTTGAGGCTTGGACCCAAGAAGTGGCCCAGTATGCACGAGAGTTGTTCAAGGAAAAAAGTTACTTTTCAACCCGTGTTAGTGACGGTGCCAGAAGAACCCGTCACCCAGGACGGGACTGTCGTGGACAGGCCTGAAAGACCCTTTCGGGAGGACACTTGTGTGACCTTACCCCCTACTATAGAACTGGTCAGAACTTTACCCAAAACATGTTGCTGTACAGACACTTGTGTTTATTCCACGTTAATGGTTATCATGTGCCTTTTATTCTTGTACTTAAGCCTTTGGCTTTTATGTATTTTTGTCTTTCGTATTTTTGTTTGAAACATTCAATAAACGTGTTCTGAAAAAAGTATATAAACTCTCGTCTTGTTTGTTTTCGTGTCACAAGTGATCGATCGGCCACCTCAACGGATCGTGTGGTGTTACAAAGAGTGGCAATCGGCGTACAGCCTCTTGCGAGAAAGTCAAGGCGATTCCATCGTGTTTGTGGAAGGCATTCCTAAAGAAGACGACGGCATCGTCTCTGACTCCCGTCAAACCCATTTGGTCATTTTTGACGACATGTTAGGAGAAGACGAAGAAGAAATTAAACTGTGGTTCACGCGCAAAGGGCATCACCGTAATGCCAGTGTCGTTTACATCACCCAAAATTTGTTTCAACAAAGTAAAGCCCATCGCACCATCAGTCTCAATGCGCATTACGTGGTCTTGTTTAAAAGCCCTCGAGATAAATCGCAAGTGCAAGTCTTAGCCAAACAGTTAGGAACGCCTTGGCTGACTCAGGCGTACGACGATGCCACTCAAACTCCACACGCCTATTTACTCGTCGATTTGAAACTGACAACCCCCGAGGATTTGCGATTTCGTACCCACTTGTTTCACCACTGGTGCCAAGACGGAGGGCCTGTCCTGTACACGTCTCCGTCCTCGACTTAATTTCACTCCACATAAAAAAAATCTATAAAAACTTCAGACCCTTTTCGTCTGTCTCACACACAGTGTGAACATGACGTCCCTTTAGTCGCATCTTCCCGTCAAATTGATTCGTGCCTTGTATGGCATCAGTCGAGACAAAAATCCACAAATACGAGCTCGTGTCTTAGAAGCTAGTCTCAAAGAAGTCTTACGATGGTTCACGGTGACGGCACGTCAAATACACCAAGGAATCATTCAGATTCCTCATCAAACCAAACGCTTTTTCGATCGAAACAAAGTCGCTTTGGTCCAACTGGCCGATCCCCGCATCGACACTCAAACCAAAAAACAAATCATTTTGAAACCTGGAGGGAGTGGTACTCTAGGAGGGGTCATCATTCGCTCTCTCTTAAGATGGGATCCTAATGCCCCCAAAGTTATCCCCAAGAAAAAAGTCCAACGAATCCCCAAGAAGAAAAAGAAAAAGACCAGGTCCCCAAGAAGAAGAAAAACTTCTCCAGTGGCAGGACCCTCCTCTGACCAGACACCACCCCGGAACAAGAAACAGAGAAAAAGTCCCCAGAAAAAGAAAAGCCCACAGAAGAAAACTAGTCGCAAGAGAGGCACTTCGGCCAGGACGCAACTTTACACTCGCAAACCACGACCTGCCACGGCAGTGACTGTGTCTCCGGTAGCCTCACGTTCATCCACTTCTCCATTAATGACACCAAGAACTGAGGAGTACTTGGAGACGTTGATCACACCAAGAACTTCTCCGTTGATGACTCCAAAAAGAACTTCCCCAGTGGCAGGACCCTCCAATTTAGTGGCAGTGGCTGCTGCTCACAAAGTAACTTCTCCCAAAATCAAAGTCCATGAAAGATCGGGCATGTTACAAAGTTTACTGGATTTGTCCAAGCAAGAACTGGCTCGATTTAGTCCATTGCGAACCCCTCCACGACGTGTCATGCCTGTCCTCAAACTGATACGACGTAAAGACAATCAGTGGCGACGCGTTCCAGTATAAAAAAGACCTGTGACCAAGTCGGGGGTATCAGTGCTTTTTGGTGCTCCTGAAGACTCAAAGATGTCACCCTCCAGAAAACCCCAAGGAAAGAAAAGAAAAGGACTACCACCACGTTTAGTCAAACATGGGGACATGTTATCTGTCCTGTCCAAAGCTTCTCCACCTCTACGAAAAAAACTCATTCAATCGGCCTCCAAAGAGGTCATCAATACCGTGTGCGAATGTTGTTTGAACGTCTTGAAAGGCACAATCCCTTTGTCCAAACACCAGAAACAATGCTTAAGCAAACATCGTCACGTTCTTCGCCAAATGGTTCAAAAGAAAATTCCCATTCGTCAAAAGAAGAACATGTTGGTCCAACGTGGAGGCATTTTGCCTCTCTTGTTAGGCCCCATACTGAAAGGAGTCTTGGGAACCATGTTGGGAGGACTGGTGGGAGCAAGATAAAAAGGCCCTCTGAAGTCCCAACATCTCAGAATCGACCCCTGACAACCCCATGGAAGGACGAAAACTAGCTTTAGTACCTTACAAACGATGGATGGAATACCATCGGTGGCAAAAACAACGCACCCCGCATTCACCTCCCAATCCCAATTTGAGCGAGATGTCCCAGTTACAACACGAATTGCAGTCCTTGATGGATCGCCAAGATTTGTCCGAAACAGAAAAATCGCAAAAGTACGGTCAACTCTTGCAACGACTGCAACTCTTTCACCAGAAAGCTTTAGACGAAACAGCTCTACCCACTCTGAAAGATTTTAAGACCTTGATGAAAAGTCCAGCATCATCATCATTACCACCACCACCACCACCACCACTACTACCATCCCCAGGAGTCAGCAGAGATGCTACCCCACGAAGGCCTGAGGAAGAAGAGATGCGAGAAGTGTTTCAAACACCGTCAGCAGCTCCCATTTCGAATAAGATTGCAGCATCCTTGTTGACCCCGTCTCCCACACCCCAACGAGAAGAAATGAAAGCTTGGGTTAAAAAGATGATGTCCACTCCTCCTTCGACAGAAGTGAAAAAGAAAGAAGGGAAACCAGAAGTGAAAAAAGAAAAGAAAACCAAAGCCATTCCATTGCCACCTCCACCACCACCACTACCTTCGACTTCTACTCCCGTAGCCCATCGGACACGTAAATCCGTTTCTAAACCACCCTTTCGACCCACCCAAAGTAGCATCACCGAAGAGTGGGTGATCTATTAACACACACACACACACACACACAAAAATGGAAAAAGTCTTAGCCAGCATTTACTACGATCCCTCCCATCCTGCAGGTTACGCAGGAGTTCAAAAATTGTATCGTGCTGCCAAAACTCGATTGAAAAGTCTCCGTTTACCTCAAGTGCAACGATGGTTACAAGAACAAGCTACCTACACTTTACACAAACCCATTCGACGCAAGTTTGCCAGAAGTCGCACCCGAGTGGAAGGCATCGATCATCAATGGCAAGCCGATTTAGCCGATGTCTCTCATTTGGCCAGCTACAATCGTGGTTACAAATATTTGTTTTGTGTCATCGACGTCTTTTCCAAATTTGCCTGGGTCGTGCCCTTGACTTCCAAATCGAGCAGCGAGTTAGTGCGAGCCCTGCAACGGGTGTTGAAACAAAGTGGTCGTCACCCTCTTCGATGGCAAACGGACAAAGGCACCGAATTTCTGAACCAAGCTTTCCAAAAAGAATTAAGGAAACGTGACATTCATTTTTTTACCACCGAGAATCCCGAAACCAAAGCCAGCATCGTGGAACGTTTTCAACGCACTTTGAAAGAACGCATATGGAAATATTTTACGCATCACCACACTCTGAAGTACATCGACATCTTACCGCACCTGGTGCAAGCGTACAACCAATCTTACCATCGAAGCATCGGACGTGCCCCGCAAGACGTGACTCCCGACAACGAAGTGTTGGTGTTTGAGCGCCTGTTTGGTACGTCCCCGACGAGGGCTGTCCCCAAGAAAAGTGGAGACTTGGCCGTAGGAGATTGGGTGCGCATTGGCAAAACCAAACGCACTTTCGACAAAGGTTACTTACCTAACTGGACGACCGAATTGTTTCGCGTCACTGGACGAGTGCATGGCCGTCATCCTGCCGTCTATAAATTGGAAGACATGAACGGAGAAGTGCTCAAAGGAACGTTTTATTTGCCCGAGTTACAACGTGTGACCAAAAAAGAAGACGACGTGTACGACCTTGAAAGCATTCTCGAACGCAGAACCCGTAAAGTGGGCAAACGACGTGTCAAAGAAGTCAAAGTACGTTGGAAAGGATATCCACCCAGTTTTGATTCTTGGATCGACGCTTCGCAAGTCATCGACTATAAAAAGAAGTGACTATCATGCCCTTTCACACAGACGCAGCTACGTCGACCACTCCTTCTTCGCCTAGTTCTTCTGTGCAAGATTTACAAAAACAACCCTTGTGGGTGTGGTGTGGAGAACGTGTGCCTAAAACGCAAATCGTCTTTTTCTGCCAAATCTTCGTGGTGTATTGTGTCATCGGGGCAGCCATTGCCAATTTGAGTTTACAACAAGGAGACAAACAATTGTGGACCATTTTATTGAGCAGTTGCATCGGTTACCTGCTTCCCAATCCCTCCCTAAATTCTCCTCGAACGGGAACCACGGGAACCTTGTGTCCAGTGCCAGTGCCAGTCACCACTCCAACAACAACCACAACCAGAACCCCATTTTGGGCGGAGACACGCCTCTGACGTCCAGTAACCCCTCGGACAGCCACAGAACTCTGGAATTATGAGTCACCAAAACCAATTTTACTTAACCTTACCCAGTGACAGTTCCATGGAAGTGTTTCCCAACAACACGTTGTGCTGTTACACGGCCAAATTACCTTAAGCCATCCCCTTAGATCACGAAGCCCATTGGGAAGTGGCTTTAGTGGAAATCATTCACCCGACCCAAGTCCTCAATGTCCTTCCCGATCAAAACTTTTTTGATGTGGAAGTTTATGACGAGCAAGTGCAACAGGAGCTGGATAAGAATGCCAAATATGACAATAAAACCCCTCCCACAAAAACTCAAAAGTACACCACCTATCACTTGTTGATTCCCCCAGGCTATTATTTTAGTGGTCAACATTTGGTCAGCACCATAGCCACCAGGTTTAATGGCGTGTTTCTGAAAGCTTTGGAAAGTGTCAGAAAAAGTGTCACCCTGGAATACCACAAAGCAGCTCGTCGCTTCCTGATGAAATTTCCTGAGGGGGGTAAAACCCTGTCTTTCTTATTTTGTCCTGACTTGTTTGACATGTTGGGCGGAGACATGAACATGAGAATGGCCATGATCAAGAAAAAGGAATTACCCATCATTTACGACAACGAGTCTTTTGCCAAGTTATTTCGTGCCCCGGTAGAACTGAACCAAGGACTGAATTTGATGTTTGTGTATTCCGATGTGGTGGAGTACAACGTGGTGGGACACACCTCCGTACCGTTACTGCGTGTCATTCCTTTCAAAGTGGATTCTGCCACGGTCGCTGACGAGGAAGGTGGAAACACTTACCACGTCCACCGCGAATTTGTCCATCCTCACTATTTGCCGGTCAGCAAGTCGTATCTGGACACGGTCAACATTGCTATATAGGTATAACGGTACCAATTGCGCAAGTCCAGGTGGGCGGAGCTTAAGGTGTATGGAACATTGTATTCAGAATTAAAGAACAAAACTAGCTGTGATTGGTGCATTATGTAAGACTTGTACTTTCTGTTTGGCTTAAAAAAAAGTTGAGCCTCTTGGCAACATGTGAGTTTGTGTTAATTTCTATCTAGATCATATTTTGTATTTTTTATGATTTTTTTAAAATATGGTACACATGACTGAAAATGTGCTTGTTGTGACTAGATAACTCTTACCCCTGTCTAGTTCCAGTAGAGTTATCTCTCTTAAATGCAATGGAGTACCTGGTTATGTCATTGTCAAATTGACAATCTAGCATTGTTCTATATGACAGCGTGTGACATGCATGCCCAAGTAGGACAGAAAGTATATTTATTTCACAAAACATTAGCATTGAGGTATATGGAAAAACAATTGGTACCGTGATACCATAAAAGGAGATTTGGGACAAAATATTCCATTCACCAAAGGAAAAGTCACGATGAAACTCCATTTTCGAAAACGGTTTTCTCACGACTCGTAAGTCATGTATCCAGTGTACCGAGGGGTTGCACGACAGCGAGGACACGGTTTAGGAGATATGTTAAAATCGGCCTTTCTTTCGGTGGCCCCGGTGTTGAAACCGATGGTGACAAGCGGATTGCACGCCTTGAAAGATGCGGCACTGACGCAAGGCAAAGAATTTCTCCAAAATGTCATCATCGACAAGCAAAACCCTAAAGAAGCTTTCATGAGGACAGGCAAAAATGTCTTGCTGCAAACGGGCAAAGACCTTTTGGGCCGCCGAGACACACCTATAAATGTCCTGCATGCTACCGAGTCAGGCATTCAGCAAGGACAAGGCAGAAAGAGACGACGAAGAAAACACCCTTTCACCAGACTTCAAACTAGAAAGGCCAAGAAAAGAAGAACCGTTCGAGACTTAGACGTTTTCGATTATTGAGACACAGAAAAAAATGATGCACCGAGAGTCATGTGCTTGTTCCAAGTCGGAACTGGATATTTTTGCCATACCCCCCACCATGATGACGATGCAAGAATCCCAGTGGGTGGAATTTCATCCCGTCTCCTCATTGGCCGATTCCGCTCCCATCGAGTTTGAAATCAAAGGACAGCCCGATGATTACTTCGATCTGAATAGCCGTTACTTGTACTTGAAAATGAAAGTGATCGAACCACCCAACGCTAACCTAGACAATGATGATGCAGTAGCTCCCGTCAACAATTTCATGCATTCCTTGTTCAGCGAAGTGGACTTGTACTTGAATAACAAACTGGTCAGCAGCAGCATGGATACTTACCCTTATCGAGCGTACCTGGAAAATCTCTTGACGTACGGAAAAGAAGCCAAGAACACTCATCTGGATGCTTGCGTGGTATGGAAACCTGACCAAGCGAATAAGTTCAACGGCATTACACTTGCTGGGGATGCTCAAAATACAACGGGATTTGTAGAACGACGAAAGAAAATTCATCTAAGTCGTAGTTTAGAACTGATGGATCGCTTGCATTTGGACATGTGGTTACAAGAGAAATATTTGCTGAACGGGGTGGATATCCGCTTGAGACTGAATCGCAGCAGTGCCACTTTCCATTTGATGGCTGCTGCTGATGCCACTTACAAAACCATCATTCAAGAAGCCAGGCTCTACGTGCGTCGCGTAGAAGTGTTACCTAAAGTGGGAAACGACATCAGTCAGACGTTGAGCAGAACGACCGCCAAGTATCCCATACGACGCGTGGAAGTGAAAACCTTCACGATTCCCACTGGACAGCGATCCATGATCGAAGATCATCTGTTCCAAGGACAGTTACCCAAGCGTTTAATCCTTGGCATCGTAAGCAATGCAGTCTTCAACGGAGCCTACAACGAAAATCCTTTCCAGTTTCAACATTAAAATGTGTCCAAGATTGAAGTCAGTCGTGATGGCAAGACCTTGTGTACCCGACCTTTCGAACCTAACTTTGGTGCCGCGAAGAATTATTTGAGATCGTACTTGTCCCTGTACGAAGCTACCGGACAGTTAGGAACCAACACCAGTCACGGCATTACGTACGACGATTATGAAGGAGGCTATGCTTTGTGGGCTTTCGATTTCACTCAAGACCAAGGCAGTGACGAGGGACATTTCCACCCTATAAAATCTGGCCAGATTCGAGTGGAAATTCAGTTTGCGAGTGCTCTACTCAACACGGTGAACGTCATCCTGTATGCTGAATTCGATAATACCATAGAAATCAACAATTTGAGAGAAGTCATTCTCGATTATTAGAAGCCATGGAAGACTGTTATCCCTCTTTACCTAGTGAAGAAACTTTGGACATGGAATGTGAGGAGACCGTGGAAGAAGAAGTTGTCATGATGAAGTCAAGATGGCCAGAAAAAGAAGCCCATTTAGTCTCCTGTTTTGCCAAACACTTAGTGGAAAAAATAACGGAATTGATCAAGAAAGAGTGTTATGGATGTCAAAACAATCATCCCAGTCAAATTCAACACGATAAATGTCTGATGTTGAGTCAAGAAGAAAAATTGGACGAGTATCTGGACGAGGCTTGGAGTCTCATCTCGGACGAAGACGTGTTGCACCAGTGGTATAAAGACTTGCGTGAACATTCTTGTCCACCATTAACCACCCAAGAGATCGATCGTATCGAAGCTCTCCTGAATCAGAGTGAGGAGACGAAACGAAGAAACGGTTACTTGTCAGACATTTTCAAGCAAAAAGTCAGGATCGAATTGATGATATATTATTACCTGTGAAGAAGAAGAAGAAGAAGAAGAAGAAAAAAACAGACACACAAAACAATGGATACCTGGGAACTTTATTACCTTTTGAACCACAGTTCGTATACGGCTTCTTGGAATCCTGTCGTCTGTGCTAAAGATGAACTCCCTCATCGCAAACTTCAAGACCATCAAGCTTATGTCATCAACACGGACGACAGTCATCTCCCAGGAAGCCACTGGGTAGCCGTTTACTTTCCTCAAGAAGGATGTGTGGAATATTTTGATTCGTACGGATTGCCCCCTTTGGAAGACGATATCATTGACTTTATGAGAAGAAATGCTCAGACCACCCGATTCAATAATGTGAAATTAAAGGCACAGATTCCTTGGTGTGTGGACAGTACTGTGTGTATTTTCTGCATCATCGCAGCCTGGGCTATTCCTTAGAACATTTAGTGACTCATTTTGATCCTCGTTCTTCTTATAGAAATGATGTGAAAGTAGATCGATGGTTTTGTGACCATTGTGCTTATCTTTTGTCTCAAGCTAGGAAACGTAATGTCCATCAATGGCCTAATGATTTCCAACAGTGGAAATCACAATTTCATTCACAACGTTGTCAGCCCTGTTTAAAGTAGACTGTAAATTTAAAAAAATGTTTGATGTTATAGTGTTGGATTATTGTTAAAAATGTTAGAGTTGTTGTTTAGTGTTAAGTGATTTTTGAATAAAAAAATGTTGTGTTTTGAAAAAAAATGCCTTTGTCTTTTGTTTGGCTATAATGTTGGATTCATGCTCTTTGACTTCTCTCTATCCCTCTCATGACACTCATTGAACGTTGCTACTCGAAAACCGTGGAGGGGATGTTTTCCTTCACGTCCGCGCTTTGACTTTAAGAACCGGGGTTGTTTCCAGTCTAACCATCCATTGTCGACTCATCCTCCTACGAAGATGTGCTCCAAACTAGCTAAGCTAAACGAAGCCTACGTGAATTTGCACAGGGTCAGACAGTCTGATACCGAAGCCAGAAGAGATAGAGAATGTGAGAATGTTAAAAGTCACTGAAGACCTGATAGAAGAGCTCTTCAGAGAAGAAGTGAACAGGGAGAAAGAAGAATGGACAGAGAAGTACAGACTTCAGAGACAGCAGCAACAGCAGCAACAGCAACAGCAACAGCAGCAGCAGCAGCAACAACCTGAACCTGACAGAGGCTTTGTCGATTGTCGTATCGACACCAAAGAGTTCTTCTTCTCTTTCCGAAGAAGCAGACCTATCGCCAGAAAGTCTATCCTCAGAGGACATCGCATTCTTAGAAACTAAAAAAGATTGCCATAGCAAAAAAAAAAAAAAAAAAAAAAAAACAGCCCTTTTCAGGGCTACCCCAATACTCTAGAAAAGAAATAACTATCAATTTGCCAATGTGTGTAGGTAGAGTAGTGTGAATATAAACACTAACTCTTTTTTTAATAGTGTGAGGGTATGTGTTTGTGTATAGGATTGTGTGTTTGTAAGTGCTCACGTACGTTGGTGTGGATAGTAGATTAAGATGATGTTTGTTTTTTTGGTGTTTGAGGTGTGGGGAGAGTAGATTTGAGTTTGGATTGGATTGCTTTGCGTATGTGGATAGTCTATTGAAGTGGTTAGTGAAAAAAATTTTTTAGAATAGGAATGGGTAGTATAAAAAAGTGAGTGAGTGTTTCTTTTAGGTCCGCGCGTTGTTTTGGTCATGATCTAGGTAAGATCAATTTTATGTTTTTAGGGGGATGTTTTCCTTCACGTCCGCGCTTTCACTATAAATTGATACTCGTTCGGCAGTCCAGCTACCCTTGTTGATTGATCAACATCAGAATGAACACGAGACTGGCGAAACTGTTGGAACTTCATGTGCATCTGGAATATGCCAGGCGCCTGTTGAACGAACTGGCCGCGGAAGCCATTGTGGAAGAGGGAAGGATGAGAGAGGAAGAGGAAAGAAGAAACAAAGAAGAGGAGGAGAGAAGAAACAAAGAAGAGGAGGAAAAGGAGAGAAGAAGAAGAAATTTCAGAATCCCAGAAACCGAAAATTGGGATTCTGAAGCTATTTATCCTCCCTCTGCTCTCTCCCCAAAAAAAGTAAAAAGTAACTGGGGAACAAGATGTGTATGTGGTGCCAGGCCTGGAAGGTGCCACCATTAACGAAGTTCCCCAAAAAAACCCAGCCCTTTTCAGGGCTACCCAATACTCAAGAAAAGAAATAACTATCCATTTGCCAATGTGTGTGTGTAGGTAGAGTAGTGTGAATATAAACACTAACTCTTTTTTCATAGTGCGAGTGTATGTGTTTGTGTTTGTGTTTGTAACTGCTCACGTAAGTTTGTGTGAATAGTAGATTATGGGTTTCTTTATTGTTTCTTAGCGTATGTGGAGAGTATAGTTTGGGTTTTATTATATGAAATGAGAAAGTAGGGGATGTTTTCCTTCACGTCCGCGCGTTGTTTGGTCATGATCTAGGTAAGATCAATTTTATGTTTTAGGGGGATGTATTCCTTCACATCCGCGCTTTTCGTATAAGAACCCGCAGTATTCGTCGTTCAAACCATTCTACAAAGAAGATGGCTTCGAACCACCTTGACAAAATGCAAAAATTACAAGACGTTTTGGACAATTTAGGAATGATGGAGCAGATGTTAGTGAGACTCAATGAAGACCACTATTCCTATAGTCCCCATCGAGTAAAGATGGAGATCAACAATTTAAGAAAAGTAAAGGACATAATAAGTGGTGTCATGAAAGAGATAAAGGAGGAGAAGGAGGATGAAGAGGAAAGGATAAGGATACGAAAATGGAACGATAAAATTGAAAAAGAAGAAGAAAATGAGAAGAGGAAGAAAGAAGAGGAGGAAGAGAAGAAGAAAGAAGAGGAGGAGAAAAAAAAGAAAGAAAAGAAGAGAAAGAGTGTAGGAGAGAAAATAAGAAGTTGGTTGAGAAAAAGAAGAAATTAGAAGCAGAAGAAGAAGAAGAAGAAGAAAAAACAAAGGCCATTTTCAGGGCCACCCATATTTCTCGAAAAGAGAATGACTTTCAATTGCCTAGCACATTTTTTTTAAATTTAAAAAAAAAAATCCCATGTTCAATTCCGCTTGTCCCTAAAGTAGTTTTTTTCTCCCATGTTAAATTCCCCTTGTCCCTAGACAGACCCAAACTCTATTCCCCATGTTCAATTCCCCTTGTCCCTAGACAGACCCAAACTCTATTCCCATGTTCAATTCCCCTTGTCCCTAGACAGACCCAAACTCTATTCCCCATGTTCAATTCCCCTTGTCCCTAGACAGACCCAAACTCTATTCCCATGTAATGCTAATTCCCCTTGTCCCTAGAGTGACCCACGATTTTTCTCCATGTTAAATTTACATAGTCCCCAGAATGACCCAGGGGTGTCTGTAATGGTAATTCCCATTGTCCCTAGGGTGACCCACTTCACTACTCATGCATGCATACATGCATACAAACATACATGCATACATACATGCACACACACACACACACACACACACACACACACGCGCGCGCTGAATGGTCATTGACAATTGCTTGCATGCCAAAGGGTAAATTTGCTGTGCATCAGTATTTTGGATCTGTCGGAAATGTGTTGTTCGTTGCTTTTTAACTTGAGCTATAGTAGTCTAATAGGTCTCAATTCCCGAATCAAAAGTCACATGCAGACTTGTGCGGATGTGACCAGATATCGTGCTAACAGGCAACTGCGCTAAATGTTATTTGGATATAAATATAAGTATTTAGTTCTGCTTCAGCAATGTTACCCAATGGAGATCACAGATAACAAGTATCAATTACCATCATTTTATACAATCTTGTATCTGATATCGTAACAATTCCAGATTTTTGGCTGCCATATTGCATATTCTCTATTACATAATTAAATACAAATGTAATTGTATTTGTTATGCGTAGGATTCAAAGTTTCCTTGCAATTTATGGAAAGAAAAACATGCTATTAGGCACAACTAGTATATTAATAAATGTACTATGACCTTCTTATTGGTGGGTCCCATCAATTACACACGAATTAAGTGCAGATAGGGGTCATATTTTTTTTTTTTTTTTTTTTTGGGGGGGGTGGATTCCGTTAAATATCAGGTAAATACGCGTTCTTCGGCACCTTTATCAATAATGTGCGTGTTTTATATATATATATATATATATATATATATATATATATATATATATATATATATATATATATATATACTTGTAGGAAGTTTATATGCCCTGATCGCGATAACAAAAGAGGACATAATGTTTTGCTGCAGTCCGGACGTATGTTCACCTCGAATCGACTTTAGCGAGATACCACACGAACTATATCAATTAACGTCATGACATTGAACTACTGCATCCTGGTCACGAGAAACTGACTTGAATACATTTTTCCGGACATTATAGCAATTTCATTTTTTTGTAATACACTTTTGAACTTGTTTGACGTTATCTTTTAAACACAAATTTTGTTAGCATGATTAAGCGAAAAACCATCTGAAATGGACAAATACATTTTTTGGCGTAATTTAAGTCATAAGAAAATAACCTGATCCAATTTGCATGCAATTTTTTTACATATTTCGCACATTATTAGTTTGTCTGAGGGTTTTTGTTTGTTTTTTTTTAATTTTAGTTTTTGCTGTTTGGACTATTTTGACAACAACGTTGTGCGCACGAGTAACGAGTAATCACACCCAAAAAAAAAAATCAAAAAAAAAACAATATTAAAAGAAAAAAAAAACACAACAACATTCGAAGTATACAGCTACCGGTGCAGGGTATTTTTTGCCCTTGGCGAACCTTCCACCTTGCCACCCCACCCCCTTTCACCGCTGGGCATTGCTTATTATGAACTCTGAAAAATAAATACTGCATAATGTGACATCGTTCATTAGTATTAACACACATTCGGCTGGATAATTTAATTTCATTATGTAGTCTACATATTTAATTATTTAATGTCGGAGACGACAAAGGAAATGTGATGAACAAATTGAAGTACATATTTAGATTTTCATAATTTCATTCGTATACAAGTATCTAAAAATTAAGCAAACTCCACCTCAAGACAAGATTTTAGATGATTATATCAATAGCACATTTAATATAATAATGCCATTTTCTTAACAATATAATTGTTTACTCTGGACTGATTCCAGATGCAAGTCTAAATGAAACGTGTGTGTGTGTGTGTGTGAGATTTGGATTTTTAACGTAGCTTTAACAATTTTTCAGTCATATCGCTACGATGTCTGCAGTGTGGCAGTTTCTAGCACTGGGGCATCATGCCGCAGACATGTAGCATGATGTCTCACCCAGTCACATTATCCTGACACCAGGCCGACCAGTCCTAACACTAACCTCTTAATGCTGAACGCCAAGCGAGGAAGCTATTTGTACCATTTTTGTAAGTCTTTGGCATGACTCGGCCGGGGATCGAACCCACGATCTCCCGCTTCCGTGGCGGACGCTCTAACCACTAGGCCACCGGAGCGGTCTCAAGATGAAATAACTAGACCCACACATACAGTGTACAAAAGGAAAGTCGATCCGAGTCAGCCTGATAATTGTATAAAATTTCAGTTTTAAGCTGCTTTTGGCGAACTTTTTTACATCAGTTTGCGAGATGAGATTTCATAAATCATTCGATACTTAGGGTAAAATAAGGCTGAATTCACGCCAGATTATCGGATCATAAGTTTGTCATTCATACTTTGCGTAAAATATTAAAAAGTAATTAAAAAAGAAACTTCTTCCTTGTGCCTTCATAGATTTGAGTAAAGTCTTGGACTCTTTCTTGAGAGTTATTAAATCTGAACACTGTTAGGTATTATATATGCCATATATCAGAATATATATAATCTTTCTCTGGATAATTTGGATGTATTTTATTAACACTCAGAACCGTGGGAATTTAGAATAAATTGTACGGAAACAAAATTCCTGATATTTGAAATATTTAATGAAGCTAAATATGAATTCCTTATTTCTTGTTGGAACAGGAAATATTATCAAATCTCAACGATACTTTATCGAATTATAGAATTGTGTTAACCTAGGCTTTATCATTGATCCTTTGTTTTTTACTTTGTACACTCCATGACGGTTATTCTTTGTTGCCAATTACATCTATTTTAAATTGATAATTTATTAATTTTAGTTGATACGTAGTATGATAACTTTAGTTTATATACAGAATGATGATAATTTTAGTTCAGCGGTTCCCAAATGTTTTCGGGCCACCGACTACTTGGTTATCCTCAGCGCTCCCTACCTTACCCCGTCAAAGCATTGTTCAGCATTAGCGCACCCATCGGAAATAACACCGCCCCCAAGGGTATCGCCCACTTTGGGAACCACTATCTTACTTTATCGTCAGTATGATAATTTTAGTTTATACATAGCATTGCTTTAATTGAAGATTTAGTTTATACACAGCATGATGGTAATTTTAGTTTACATACAGCATGATCACAATCTGAGTTTATGCACTGCATGATAATTCTAGTTTATGCAGCTTGATGATAATTTATTTTATACACAGCATGTTAATTCTAGTTTATACAGCTTGATGATAAGTTTAGTTTATACACATCATGATAATTTTTATTTATAAGCAGAATGATAATTTTACTTTATTCTCTGCATGATAATGTTAATTTTAGTTTATGCACAGAATTGTTTTAATTTTAGCTCATTCATAGAATGATAATTTTAGCTTACACAGAGCATGATAATTTTAGCTTACACAGAGCATGATAATTTAGCTTACACAGAGCATGATAATTTAGCTTATACAGAGCTTACACAGAGCATGATAATTTAGCTTACACAGAGCATGATAATATAGCTTATACAGAGCTTATACAGCGCATGATAATTTAGCTTACACAGAACATGATAATTTAGCTTACACGGAGCATGATAATTTTAGCTTACACAGTGCATAATAATTTTAGCTTACACAGAGCATGATAATTTAGCTTAAAAAACAGAATAGTTTGCCTATATGGACGGGGTGACCCTGGTAGAGCGTGGAGGGAAGGTGGAAAATGACTCGTGCAAGAATCTGTTTTTTAAAATTGTTTTTTTTTTTAGCCCCTTAACTGATTGTCTATTTGGGGGGCTAGCAGTAGGATCGCATTCAGTGTATACCGGCGTGATATGGTATCGCGTGTCTTAAAGATTACGATTGTGAATAAATAAAACAATGACCTTCAATATATTATACATGTCTGTTTGTTGTTCTTTGCTCTTTATTAAAATGTATTTAATTTCCTGTTTAAATTAGATGACTGCGGGAAACGATCGTTAAACAGACGCCAGGTAGATTTCAGGTTATGCAAGGGAAGTTACTCCGATATCGTGGTAATACCGACAAAATATTTTTACGATGGCATATACTTGTCCTTATGTTGGAAACTTGACGTAAATGTTGCGCAAAGTGTAAATCAACTTGAAAAATGGATGCTACTTCCATGGCACTCATTCTGCCACCTGTTATCACAGAGAATTAATGAAGTATGTCTATAAGCACCTGTGACGGAGGGGAGGGGGTGAGTCGCGCCGGGATTATCGTTGAGAATGGACCACGTACATGAGCATGAATGTACCTGTCGACCACAAACTTGTTATTAAACTCTCTGTGTTCCGATGAAAATTAATAAATGGTGTACAACAAAGTTTTACAGTTAACACCTGTCATTTGCGAAAGACACCAGAAAACAATAACCGCCATACGTCACATTTTGACTCTTGTTTGCTACCATAGATTCAATATTTTGGCTCTCGACAAATATGGTAATCATATTATCTAACTCATGCATAAAATCATTAGACATTTTCAGACGACAAAATGCTTACCTGATTTGTTACAGTGATAGCGATTTTAAGAGGATATAGATTCTACTTGAGAACGTGGGGTAGGGCCATTATCTGCAAACAGTGATATTCATTGGCGTATTTTTAAAAAAGTGCACTCGCCAGTAATCCTGATATTTTCCCGAAATTAACTGATGATGCAGAACTAGTAGCTGTTGGCCATGTAGTGTATATAAGTACACGATAGGTGGCGTTATGCAGAAAAAATACCGAAAACTTAGAATACCGCGATACCATAAAACCTCGAACTGATTTTTGACATCATTATTCAAAGATCCAGTTAAATTAGAGGGTACGCACGTAGCATCACGTGATTTCACATTTTCGTCGAGCTTTATAGATTACAGATAACTGTTTTTGAGTCTCATCATCAAACTAATTTCCTTGTTAGCAGTGCCGGATTTAGACATAGCGAAGCCCTAAGCTATGGGAAGCTGTAGAGACTCTATTTGGAATAAAATAAATTTGAGACGCCCCTTCAGACTGTGAGTTAGCTGTAAAGCTAACGCCTAAATCCGACACTGCTTGTTAGGGATCAGTACTAGGCCTTCTTCTTCCATCGGAAACTCGTAATAATAGTGTCATGCCTGTTTAATTTAAAAAATATAGTCCGTACCGTTTTAACTATACGGGATAAATTCATCCCTGACTATATAGATTATATATGGAGTTTTTTGGTTACCTTTTTCTAATTTTTGCCATAGCCACTAATGCAAGAAAATCTCCTTTTATAACATTATAAAGCTTTACCTATTTCTTGTAATGCTTATAGTGGGATCAAAGGCCCTCATTTTTTAATTTGTAATATCACATTTAAATTTAATAAGCATGTGTTGTGCTATTATATGACACCTCTGTGTGGATAGATTTGCCATAAGATTTCTTTGTACCTTTCTGACTAGTGGCCGAATAATCACACCTCAAAGCACACGACAGATTCATCCAAAACAACTTTAAACCTGGCCATCATTTTGCCGTCGGACAGCTGATTAGTTCTCTGTTAGTCGGCCCTTTAAGTTTCCTGATCGTGTTTCAGATCTTGGCAAGTGAAGATCGGATATCTCAGGGTAGAGAGTGTATTTGGGATTTTCCATTAGCTTAAAGACCTTCCGAATTCACCCCCGTTTATAACACTCCAGCTGTTTTCATTTACCATTTCTTTACAAATAGTATAGACGTAATATGTAAGATTTCAATGAGTTTATTGAACTTTAAAACCGCTTTTTAATGTTTAGACATATTAGGCTTTATTAAATATGAGATCACGTGATCAACATGGCTTTTGAACTCGTCCTTACTGGCAAAATTAAAAGAATATTCCCATATCAATGTGATATAAATATATATCTTCTTGATGAGCAAAACGGTAGATTTCTTGCCACAAACAGAAGCTCAGATAGATCCCTCGATGCCCATTTTTCTAAATCAACGGCTTCCATATGTTCCAGAAAGACTGTACCGGACAGGATTGTGGTGACCTCATCTATGTACAACCGGACATGCCAGCCAGATATAGGATTAACCTCGAAATGTGTATATGTACAGAATTAATAACGGCTCTTAGACAGTTGCTGAAAACTTACATTCATGCTGGACAGCACATGGACGAATTCTTGTACTTTTTTCTTAGTTTAAATTAATATTCATTATGATAACTATATGCTGCTAGAGATTTAAATTTTGACCAGTTTCGAATATATGGTCTTAAACTAAGTAACAGAAAAGAGCGAAAACAAGCAAGTTTTGTACAGTTCAACAAATCATGTATTTCCCTAGAATACAAAGTGACAATTTAAAAAAATGCTTACAGTATTTTGTGAATTAAATCTCAAATTGTTCCATCGAGAGTAAAAAAAAGTAGAGTTTTCCAAATGAATTCCAGTGGTGTTTCGAATGAATTCTAATCTTCAAAAACTGATGTACCAATAACATGGGATAGAATTAATGTGCTAATGTTTTTGAGGTATCAGAATGATATAATCAAAATATATCTAAATCAAGTCACAATAAGCCCAAAATAATGAGTTAGTTCGAAATTATTAAAGAGCACTTTGTAATTAAAAAAAAAACTATAAAAAATGAACACAACTAAAAGACTGATCCCATTTCGGACGTTAAGATAGAAATAAGGAATTTATGTTAACTTCACCCTTATATAAAATGCTAAGACACAATAACAGAACCAGGATGAGAGTCATTTTACCATCAAATTCATAAATAAGATCCCTTCTGGAAAGTTCCAAGGACAAAAGGACACATACACATATTTATATAGTTATATTTTTTTACAAGCGAAAAGACGTTAGTCATGACGACCCAAATTCCTACCCTCAGTTAATGATAAAGGTCAATTACACAAAATAAATTAAAGTTACATAGCATAGCTATCAGATCAAAACAAATATCAACCTCTGGTTGATAGTTTATATATTTTTAAACCGACAAATCTAATTCCTGGACCAATCTGTTTAAAAAAGCAGGACTAAGCGTCACACAGTACCTATGTAACCCTGGAAATGTTAAGACTAATATTAGTGACTTTCATAATAAGATTATAACTATTATCAAAGAATACTACCAACAATAACCCACAGTAAATGTACTTACTACATTTAAAGGGTTTTCTAAAAATAAATAAAAACACGTAAATGTTTATCTATGGTGTGTACCTTTTTATGTAGCTTACACATTTGAGGATCCAGAGAATGTTTATTGGACCTTCGAGCAATTTATTCACTAATGTGAATGAGTAACCTGCTCATTTTAAATAACAATACTATAAAGCACTCTGCTTTCTTTATCAATGGCAACCTAAGAAAAGCTAAAAGGGAAAGTTCAACTACTACCAAAGATGTGGAGCATGCAACAATTGGAACAAAGACAAAAAAGACCCAAAACAAAACCAACAAAAAACAACAACAACAACAACAAAAAAGAACCAAACAAACAAATAACAAACAGAATGGATATTAAAAAAAAAACAAATAAAACAAAACAAAGTAATTCGGTAACAACACTTAGAATTTAAGCCATAAAACGTAACTTTTTCGAACGCTGCTCAAGCGGAATAAAAACTAAAGATCTCTGGCCAAACTATAGATCAATAGAACTCAACTATTCAAGAAGACAATGATGAGATTATTTCTTATAATGGTCTGTATATCAGAGGTCTTCGGTAATGGTTTGTATATCAGAGGTCTTCGATAATGGTCTGTATATCAGATGTCTTCTTATAATGGTCTGTATATGAGAGGTCTTCGGTAATGGTCTGTATATGAGAGGTCTTCGGTAATGGTCTGTATATGAGAGGTCTTCGGTAATGGTCTGTATATGAGAGGTCTTCGGTAACGGTCTGTATATCAGAGGTCTTCGATAATGGTCTGTATATCAGAGGTCTTCTTATAATGGTCTGTATATCAGAGGTCTTCGGTAATGGTCTGTATATCAGAGGTCTTCGGTAATGGTCTGTATATGAGTGGTCTTCGGTAATGGTCTCTATATCAGAGGTCTTCGGTGATATCTTCCTTAGTGTCGATAAAGGCATAGACAATAACCACTTACCCTACGATAAACACATTAGCATACATTGCTCATGTCAGATGAGACGTTACAGCTTAAGGCATGTCAAATATCAACATTAGAAGGCAACTATGATAAATCTCATTTCATCCAAACTATTCAAACATTTAGGTCAATCACTTACTGATTCTATCTAGAAACCAGCCCATCAAGTATAGCCTTGACCAGAACATTTTCCAAAACAGTTTTATGGAAGCCCTCTGATTGTCCCATTATATAAGAAAAACGATCCACTTGATACAAAAATATCGTCCAGTTAGTGCTCTCCTCACTATGTAAAAAGTCTCTGAAAGAGCCATCTGCGATCAGGTCACTAACTACCGTTGTAATATTTTACATCCACACCGTTGCATGTTCAAATAGGGGTTCAGCTGTCAAACTATCCTAGTTCGACTAATAGAAGACTTGCGCTTAATCCTAGATGGCAACTTGCTTGCTGCAGCTATTTTTTATGGATTTATCAAAAGTATTTGACCGTTTACTGTGCAAACCTATCCGTAGACTGGCAGCGTATGGACCTATAGACTGGGTAGTAAACACTATGGTAGACCACCGCTCAAACAGAAGATATTGTGCCAAAGTAGCTGACTCAACCAGTACCTTGGCATAAATCTATAAAGGGGTACCCAGGAATCATTTCTCAGGCCCATGCTTGTTAATATTGTTGTTAATGACATCTTCTTTTTCATACATGATTCTGATCTTTACAACTACGCTAATGACAACACACTTACCTACGCTCACCTCGATTTTAAGTTTATGAAATCTATTTTAGAAATGGAGTGCATACTTTTATTTGTGTGGTTTACAGACATTGAAATGAAAGCAATCCCTGATAAATTCCAAGCTATTGCACTTAAAAAGCAAAGTAACGTATTGAGATTTTATCCGTCAGCAAATCTAATAGATCTTGTGAAGACTCAGTAGATCTGACGGGAGTCACTTCGGACTTTATGCTAATTTTTAATCAGCAAATCACTTAAATTTGTCAAAAAGCATTAATAAAATTAAATGTGCTTAAACGAATTGGAAAATATCTCACAGCTGAAGAACGACTGTGTACCACTCTTTGATCATTGCAGACTTCAACTACTGTCCCTTAACTTGACATTTCAGGAGTCTCACTAACATGAACAAGTTTGAAGAATTCCACGAAAGCGGAGATATATGAGGATTGTCTTCAATGATTCCAAGAAATCTTACGCCAAGTTCAACAGGTTTGGAATATATATCAACTCTCCAACTCCGTAGGATGAAGACAACATTACTTGAAGTTTTAAATATTTCAAACAAGAAATATCCAACATGATTAAATGTTGTGATAGATTTATTTAAGAAATCTTCTTATTTATATAGGTATGCAAAAAACTTAGAGATTCCAAATGTAAGAACATTCAAGTATGGGCCACACTATTTTCTGTATGCAGCAGCCAAGCCCTGGAATTCCATTCCTAATAAATTGAAACAAACTGAGATTTTAACATTCTTAAATCCTCATAAAGAACTGACCCAAGAATGTTTAGTGTAAAAGCTCCATTTGTCTGCTGTTACAACAATCGGCTGCATGTTTAGTGTTTTTCTTTCTAGCTCTCTGCATTTCTTATGGCTGTTAGATACCCTTCATACTGACTTCTGTTGCTTATGGCTGTTAGTTACCCTTCATACTGACATATGTTGCTTATGGCTAATAGATACCCTTCATACTGGCTTATGTTGCTTATGGCTGTTAGATACCCTTCATACTGGCTTATGTTGCTTATGGCTGTTAGATACCCTTCATACTGGCTTATGTTGCTTATGGCTGTTAGATACCCTTCATACTGGCTTATGTTGCTTATGGCTGTTAGATACCTTTCATACTGACATATGTTGCTATGGCTAATAGATACCCTTCATACTGGCTTATGTTGCTTATGGCTGTTAGATACCCTTCATACTGGCTTATGTTGCTTATGGCTGTTAGATACCCTTCATACTGACATATGTTGCTATGGCTAATAGATACCCTTCATACTGGCTTATGTTGCTTATGGCTGTTAGATACCCTTCATACTGGCTTATGTTGCTTATGGCTGTTAGATACCCTTCATACTGGCTTATGTTGCTTATGGCTGTTTGATACCCTTCATACTGGCTTATGTTGTTTATGGCTGTTAGATACCCTTCATACTGGCTTATGTTGCTTATGGCTGTTAGATACCCTTCATACTGGCTTATGCTGCTTATGGCTGTT
This sequence comes from Sinohyriopsis cumingii, assembly GCA_028554795.2. Taxonomy (NCBI): domain Eukaryota; kingdom Metazoa; phylum Mollusca; class Bivalvia; order Unionida; family Unionidae; genus Sinohyriopsis; species Sinohyriopsis cumingii. The sequence continues at coordinate 137,912,795 of CM068838.1, read as the reverse complement.
AGATTCCCTTCATACTGGCTTATGTTGCTTATGGCTGTTAGATACCCTTCATATTGACTTCTGTTGCTTATGGCTGTTAGATACCCTTCATACTGACTTCTGTTGCTTATGGCTGATAGATAACCTTCATACTGACTTCTGTTGCTTATGGCTGTTAGATACCCTTCATACTGGCTTATGTTGCTTATGGCTGATAGATAACCTTCATACTGACTTCTGTTGCTTATGGCTAATAGACACCCTTCATACTGACTTCTGTTGCCTATGTCTGTTCGATACTTCTGTTAGAAGAATGTCACAAATATAGTCCATGCAGCGAAATCAGCCCACTACACTACTAAGATCATGGAAAGTTCCAGCTGCAAAGAGCTCTTCGAGATTACTAACAAGCTAATGTCAAGGAACAAATCAACACCATTTCCAACTACCTTCTCTCCAGTCATCCTTCCGGACATATTTGCAAATTTCTTCCGTGACAAAGTACAAACCATTAGAGATAAGCTTGACACCACAAATTCAATTGATTCGTCGTCACCATACAGTTTGGATACAGAATTTGATCGGCAACCATTAGCAGCATTTGAACCTGTCTCCATGGATTTTGTACGTACAATCGTGATGAAGAGTGCACCAAAGTTATGTGAACTTGATCCAATTCCAACATCACTGCTGCTTGAGTGCTTAGATCCAGTATTGCCTTCACTAACTGATGTTATTACTACCTCTCTCTCATCCGGGGAATTCTCATCATTTTTCAAAACTGCCATTGTAAAACCTCTGCTGAAGAAACCATTACTAGAACATAACGATTTAAAGAACTACCTCCCAGTTTCTAATCTCCCATTCATATAAAATATCTTAGAAAAGGTTGTTCTATCCCAGATTGTATCTCGTCTAAATTCAAACAGTCTTTTTAGCAATGTACAATCTGCATATCGCCCTTGCCACAGTACTGAAACTACTCTTCTAAAAGTAGTTAACGACATTCTCTCTGCGTTGGATAGCGGAAAGATTACAGTCCTCACCCTCCTTGATTTGTCTGCAGCATTTGACACAATAGACCATGATATATTACTTCACCGTCTCCAGCATGTATTTGGCATTCATGATACAGCCTTACTGTGGTTCAAGTCCTACTTGGTCAACAGTACACAAATAGTATCTGCAAATGGAATACACTCCAGCCCAGTTGATCTATGTTGTGGTGTTCCACAGGGGTCTGTTCTTGGCTCTGTTCTCTTCATTCTCTACACTCAGCCGCTCTCAAGTGTCATAGATCATCGTCCAGTGTCTCACCAATTGTACGCTGATGACACCCAAATATACAAATCTAGCCACCCAACTGAAGTTGATGCTACCATCCAAGGTGTAGAGAGGCGCATTTCTGATGTGAAATCATGGATGACATGTAACAAGCTGCAGATGAATGATGATAAAACTGAGGCCATTCTGATCACAACACAAAGACTTTCTCATTCACATCCTTTACCTCAAACAATAAATATCAGCAACGCCAACATTAAATTTACATAAACAGTACGAAACCTAGGTGTTACTCTGGACAGTACTCTCACATTGCACCAACATGTCATGAACATATGCAAGGCTGCATATCTTGAGCTGAGAAGCATCAGCTCAATTCGCAAATATCTTTCAGTTGATGCCACTAAAACACTTGTGTGTTCATTAGTACTTTCAAGACTGGACTATTGTAACTCAATTTTGTCTGGTTCATCTCAATATATACTCCAGAAACCTCAAAAAGTTCAAAACACAGCTGCTCGGATCATACTTAGCGTACCACGATCAGAGCACACCTCCCCGCTGCTCTGTACCCTACACTGGCTATCCATTCGATCCAGAATCAAACACAAAATTTGTTCCCTGTGCTACGTTTCACTGTCGGACTCTAGTCCAACATACATATCCGATCTCACCCATGTGTACACACAAGCAAGATACTTACGCTCCTCCTCTGACAATCGTATACTCATTATTCCCACTATGAAAACAAAGTCATACGGACAGCGTTCTTTTGCATATCAGGGTCCAGCAACGTGGAATGAATTGCCCACTGAACTTAGACACAAAGACACGGTGATCACATTCAAGAGGGCTCTCATAACTCACGTATTTCGACTGCAAGAACAAACTTAAAGACCTAATAATGTTTCCTACCTAAAATATTCTCAGCATGTTTTTTATTTTTTAATGTTTTCTTATAATTTCAAAGTGTTTGTATTTGTCATAATTTTATTATATGTTTTTTTTATCTTATAGGTGTTGTCTAATGTTGTAAAGCGCTTAGAGCTTCTAAAGATTAGGCGCTATACAAAGTCCTCATTATCATTATTATTATTATTATTATTATTATTATTATCATACCCTTAATACTGGCTTATGTTGCTTATGGCTGTTAGATACCCATCTTGTTGACTTATGTTGCTTATGGCTGATAGATAACCTTCATACTGACTTATGTTGCTTATGGCTGATAGATACCCTTCATACTGACTTATGTTGCTTATGGCTGTTAGATATCCTTCATACTGACTTCTGTTGCTTATGGCTGATAGATACCCTTCATACTGACTTCTGTTGCTTATGGCTGTTAGATACCCTTCATACTGACTTATGTTGCTTATGGCTGATAGATAACCTTCATACTGACTTCTGTTGCTTATTGCTGTTAGATATCCTTCATACTGACTTCTGTTGCTTATGGCTGTTAGATACCCTTCATACTGACTTCTGTTGCTTATGGCTGTTAGATACCCTTCATACTGACTTCTGTTGCTTATGGCTGATAGATAACCTTCATACTGACTTATGTTGCTTATGGCTGTTAGATACCCTTGATGCTGACTTATGGTGTTTATATTTCTTAGATATCCATAATGTTGTCTTACGTTGCATATAACTGTTAGATGCCCTAGATGTTGATTTTTGTTGTGTATGGCTGTTAGATGTTCTAGATATGTTGACTTTTATTGCTTCTGGCTGTTAACTATCCTTATATGGCTGTTAGATACCCTTCATGCTGACTCATGTTGTTTACACATAGTTTTAGTTTCATTTTTCTACCCATTGTCGATGCTGCGTGTATTTAATTGTTTAACTCTACTTAATATGCAATGTTTTTATTTAGTAGTACTTTTGTCTTTCTAATAGATTTTTATTGATTTTAGTTTTGTAGTTTGCTTGCGTCTTTCAGTTACTTTTGATTGCTCTGTACTGTAATCATACGTGTTCTTATATATATGTTGTTAGTTAATGATACATGATTTGTCTTGTGATACATATGCTTCTAATGCATTAGCACTTGTCGTATATGTGTGCATTCTTTACGTATAAAACGGTATCATAAGTGTGTATTGGTCAGCCAATATCAAAGTGTATTTAAACACTGCATGTAATTGTATAGTAGAATATATTCGGGGAAATTTATTTTTCTGGAATTATATATATGGGTTCGAATCTCCGTAGAGTATGAGCATATCAATGCAATTCCGACTCCTAACAAAGTTTGTCCGTGTCTACGCCTGCATATTGAGTCAGTGTTAATTTAATCCCTCAGATCTGATCAACGCTATTTAAACATCTGTTTTGTATATTTGACCTCTAACCGTAACCCAAAGGTACTTTATACAGTCGTCCGATGAGCCTCTTAACACTGGAATATATCTGTACTGAATTCATTCACCTGTAGAGAACAAGGTATATATGCCATACTAAATGCTAACCCGGATATTAGTCCACACAGTTAAGCCACAAATTTATTGCCAATGAATACATCTCGTTGGCTCAGTCTAATTTCCATGTTTGACATGTGAAACATCTGCGAGAACTTTAGACGGTAAACTTACTTTGTCACACGGATAAAAAGAAGCATTGAGAAAACTGTGCTCCCAAATATATGCGTTTGTTTAGTGGAGTGGCTTGACATTTGAGAGTTGAGAGTGTTCAACCATCGAAACCAAAGGGAGTTACTATGTTTTGTAAACACCAGTATGCCTCATGTCGCGTCATTGCCAATTTCAGTATATAATATCACGGAAGATGAAAATATTGTAAGTAAGTTTTTGCATGTGGATAAAAAGGTGCTTCTTTATTGTGCCTACACTAACAATTAAGTTGTGCCTTAGAATGTATTATCCCAGGACTGGACAATTTTCACGGTTCCGTAGAACGAAGAATAACTAATGTAGTGGAGTAATGGCACAGATGGAAAATTCTGAGCACGTGCTGTTAGTGCTGTGTTTTGCATTTACAGGAGTAAAATCAAGTAAGTATATTACATGACACCCACAAAGGTGTGTTTCATGCATTTCGTTGTTCTTTCTCTTCATTCGAATCTTTTTAAGTAGTTTGTGTATGTTATGAGATAGATCAGTACATGTCGATAATGGTTTAAATAAAGGCATCTATAGAAACAATTTAGCTATGTATCTAATTACTAACAGCTGCCTCGCTTGGTGTTCAGCATTAAGAGGTTAGTGTTAGGACTGGTCGGCCTGGTGTCAGGATAATGTGACTGGGTGGGACATCATGCTACACGTCTGCGGCATGATGCCCCAGTACTAGACATCACTATAAACTGCCACATTGCAGACATCGTAGCGATACGACTGAAAAATTGTTAAAGCTGCGTTAAAAATCAAAATCACATCACATCACAAATGTATCTAATTGTTCAGCACACCTGTGTCTCTATATAATACTTTTGTCTAAACTCGGTGTTGAATCTGAGGTTTGTGATCATTCCATTGTGATGTGCCACCAAAATGACCTACAAAGGCCAAGATCCAAGTCAAGGTCAAGATCCAAGTCAAGGCCAAGATCCAAGTCAAGGTCAAGATCCAAGTCAAGGCCAAGATCAAAGTCAAGGTCAAGATCCAAGGCAAGGCCAAGATCCAAGTCAAGGTCTAGATCCAAGGCAAGCTCGAGATCCATGTCAAAGTCCCTAAGACAGAAAACTCGCACGTTAACATAATATGGTAAACACTCGTGTAATCAGATATCCATAGGGTGTTGGTCATCTCCAGCCATCTGGAGAGGTAATAACATGGCATCATAGGAGGTAAAAGTACATGACGGTGTGCCAAAAAGAGTTGGTCACTGCTACCTTATTTTCTGACTGCATGGAACAGATTGCATTATAAAACGTTTATTTTATGTCCTATTAACACCACGCTTTTAGATGAAAAAGTGTGGATTATACGAATCTGTCCGACCGGTCGTGCGTGTATACGTGCATATGTTATGTCGTACTACAACCATCCTCTTTCGCAATTTTGCATAAGAAACTTTACATTGTGGCTTATGATTGGGTGTGGTCTATAGCTGAGTAGTTGTTTATCGAATTTTTAGTCCATCCTCTGCGGAGTGGGGTGGGGGGTGCCTGGAGATCTGGACGCTTATGTATTTACATATAGTGGTGGTGGTGGCAGTAGGTTTATAATTTAGTGTGGATAATGCTGTTTTGCTATACACTTCTGTTGGTATTACGCCATATTCATCGTCATGTTCTCATTGTTTTGGTGTTATGACATTCATCGTAGTATTCTTATTGTTTCGTGTTATGACATAGTCATCGTAGTATTCTTATTGTTTTGGTGTTATGAAACATTCATCGTAGTGTTTTTATTGTTTGGTGTTAGGAATTATTCATCCTTGTGTTCTTATTGTTTGGTGTTATGACATAATCATCGTAGTGTTCTTATTGTTTGGTGTTATGACATAGTCATCGTAGTGTTCTTATTGTTTGGTGTTATGACATAATCATCGTAGTGTTCTTATTGTTTGGTGTTATGACATAGTCATCGTAGTGTTCTTATTGTTTGGTGTTATGACATAGTCATCGTAGTATTCTTGTTGTTTGGTGTTATGACAGTCATCGTAGTATTCTTTTGTTTGGTGTTATGACAGTCATCGAGTATTCTTATTGTTTGGTGTTATGACATAGTCATCGTAGTATTCTTCTGTTCGGTGTTATGACATAGTCATAATAGTGTTCTTGTTGTTTGGTGTTATGACATAGTCATCGTAGTGTTCTTGTTGTTTGGTGTTATGGCATAGTCATCGTAGTGTTCTTGTTGTTTGGTGTTATGATAATCATCGTAGTATTCTTTTGTTTGGTGTTATGACATAGTCATCATAGTGTTCTTGTTGTTTGGTGTTATGACATAGTCATCATAGTGTTCTTGTTGTTTGGTGCTATGACATAGTCATCGTAGTGTTCTTGTTGTTTGGTGTTATGACATAGTCATCGTAGTGTTCTTATTGTTTGGTGTTATGACATAGTCATCATAGTGTTCTTGTTGTTTGGTGTTATGACAGTCATCGTAGTATTCTTGTTGTTTGGTGTTATGGCATAGTCATCGTAGTGTTCTTGTTGTTTGGTGTCATGATAGTCATCGTAGTATTCTTTTGTTTGGTGTTATGACATAGTCATCATAGTGTTCTTGTTGTTTGGTGTTATGACAGTCATCGTACTATTCTTATTGTTTGGTGTTATGACATAGTCATCGTAGTATTCTGGCTGTTCGGTGTTATGACATAGTCATCGTAGTGTTCTTGTTGTTTGGTGTTATGACATAGTCATCGTAGTGTTCTTGTTGTTTGAGCAGCTGCAGGACTACTACCAACATGGTGATTTTTCAATTTGAATGATTTGCAGGTGTAAGAGAGTCTTTGACCTATGACCTCTGTACATCACTGCTAGATAATACAACACACAAATGCAACTTATTTTAATGTCTTTTACAATGTGTCTATCATTTGTTATAATTTATTTTACGATGTATCGATCATTTGTTGCATTTATGCGGGTTATAGCTACTCATTGTAGAGTTTTTCTTGCTGTAATATTGGATTAAAAGTATATATATCCTTCTAAAAATAAAATACGTACGATTAAAACAAAATATTTATCCATCGCCTTTCTTTGGATAAAATGAAGAGAAGCATCAGGACAGGCCTTAGGTCGATTGGACCGATTTGTCCCAATCGGGACAGGCACTCACAGGGATCTCGCGCGTTAGTAATTTTAAAAAATATTTATATAGAGAGAAAGTAACTTTAAAGCGATGGAAGAAATTTTTAAGTTCATTATCATATAAAACTTAATTAAAAGTTTATTTCCAAATACAATGCTCACAGGGGGGCCGCGCGTAAATCAGGGGGTGGGGGTGGCTGCGTTTGCTAAGGCTGTTACTCAGAAGCATTCACTTCGCTGCTTTCAGAATGCGCGTGTACATGTTTACTTACCTACCTGCGTGTACATGAAGAACGTTTTTCAATGAAAAATGTTTACTTATGATTAAGGTTTAAAATTATGTATTCTAGTTTTTATGAAGCATTAGACGCCTTTATACTTCAATATTTGGGGCTGGGCCAATATGGGTACGTGAGAAAGCTTGCCAGTAGTTTACGGTGGGCAGGTAGTTCTTACCAGTGTATGCATACATACATACATACACACACACACACACACACACACACACACACACACACACACACACTTGGTACACGAACAATTTTGTTTTGAACCGCGGTATTTCTGAACATACCGCGATACGTACCTCAGTATACCGTAATTATATTAGGGACCAATAAAAAAAAAAATCCGTGCAGGGACATGTAATGTTTTTTAAATTTTCGGATCTCACATAGCTGGAAAAATATCTTGCTCTGATTCATTGCCAAATAACACCATGTTGTATCCATATTGTATACATTGTAATGTTTGAAACAAGTTATTTATATTAAGAATCAAGGGAAAAAAATATATCGACTCGAAAGAAAATAGCAGCTACCAGGCCCATCCCACCCCCAAAAGTAGATTGGCCAGTACCTTAAAG
>CM068838.1:137894933-137899933 GCA_028554795.2 Sinohyriopsis cumingii | reverse complement strand
GTAAAATATATATTAAAAAAAAAACATTATAAAAGTTTTTGTCAAGTTTGGTAGAATTGGTTCAACTTTTTGGGAAAGTCAGACCAGGTATGTTTTCAAAATGACTGTTATGTAATTAACATCAGAAATAGGTGTAATTTTGCACTAGGGATACAAACTCGCTTAACATTCTGATAGAAACAAAGTTTTTACACGTGCATAGTTCGATAACACTACGATTTAAGTGTCGCTTGAGAAAGTTAGGGATGATTAAAACTGATTGACTGAACCTGTAAAATCACTATCAAACATGTAATATCACTATCAAACATGTAACATCACTATCAAACATGTAAAATCACTATCAAACATGTAATATCACTATCAGACATGTAACATCACTATCAAACATGTAAACATTTACTTATACTGGGCAGGTGAATGACGTATATTATTTAATAAAGACCGTTCTACATAATAGGATTAAATAGCCTCGTTTTGAAAGCTGTAAGTCCTCGGGGCTTTTATTTAAATAAATGTGGTTATTTTCTTTGGGTTTTTTAACAGTATGCATTCTAATGCTTTGCCTTTAATAAAAAAAAAAACTTTTCTTCAGAAATAAAACATGCTGGGAGAAAGGGTTTAAAAAATTGTTGCTGTAATTGGCGTATACTACTTTTAACACTAATGTTGCATTCTCCTCCACGCTAAAAAAATAGGAAAAATGCCAAGCAAAGCTTGCCAGAGGAGGAATGTTGATACTACTTTGTTCATGACCCAAGTGGTGGATTGTAAATCTGCAAGTATCACCTTTGCAGTACACCATACAGAGGAATTAATTCCCCAGTCTAGCCAACGCTTTGAGAAAGACACTATACAAATATGACGCATAAGGTTATGTGGATTTACATTACATTAACTTACTTATCTCAAATAAAACGCATAAGGTTATCACATTTGCTAATCTGAAATGATGACTAATCAATTATTTGGTTACGTTGTTTTCAATAAAGGTCACACCGTTCAGGTTCTACAGGTAATCTTTTGTGGCATAGTGATTAGATGAACGTCGTTTGGTTCATATCTTTTGTTTACATGGCGTATGGCGGCTAACCTGTCCTTCATATGTGTACAAAAGTTTCAGAAAAAAATTTAAAACATCTGCCTTATTTACTTATATCTTATATACTTGACGTTCTCATGTTTAAGATAGGCTGTCGTATAATGCGTGTCAGAAAAGGGATAATTCTTGCAGATCTTTTGAAAAGCATTGATCAACTAAAAGTTGAATTACACGGAAAAAACTCGTTCATTTATAAGTTACAGACTTTGTATAAATATGTACAATTACTACAAAAGACAACCTTACTGAATATTTGGATAATCAAGGGCATCAATTAAGCACCAAAATACAATCTTACTGAATATCGCGATTGCTCTCTTAATTTGTTGAACATTAATTTTAATATCGTTGGTTGACAATCGTTTCTGACACAAGTGAACTCGTCCACATCGATAACTTGATCATCTATACTTTCAAATGAACGAAACAGCTTGTTTTGTTCGTTCACAACAAAATCTAATCAACCAAAATATAATCGCATTCTACATGAGTGTACATGATTTATTTACAAAGTATTTCCTAATACACTATACTATTTTAGTCACGCGTGTCGTCCACGTGCGTGCAATAACAAGTTGTTCAGTATCGTGAAATACTGCACGATTCTGACAATGTCAAGTTAACAAAGAAAAAAATGAGCATATAATAACATTATTTACAGTGCCTATTTCGAGCGTAATCTGATAACACCACATACGTTTATTCACACTGCATATTTCGGAAAAGACAACATACGTTGGAAGCAGCTGCACAAATATATGTAATCCAACATTAGAATAACACGCATGGTACCATTTGATAGTTAACATTTATGAAACAGTACATATAGAAACGATAACAAGTTCAAACCTGCAATCACATATATTGAAGTCACACGTATTTACTCGCTTTATTATAAAAGAGACAGAACTGCCTCATAATTAATTCTCACAGGGTTACATTATATATGGCACTTTGTTTTGTTTTGTTTTTGTATGTTTGGGGCTGGGGGTTGGGGGAGGGAGGTCTAAATGAAAAAGCATAATGCAAAACAAAAATGTTTAACATGAAATTAAAAGTTATGAGGAAAAAGTTGCACTGGATCTGCATGATACGCTTGTGCTTGTTTCAGATGAAACCACTGTCCCACAATCAACATTAATAATAATAATAATAATAATAATAATAACAATAACAACAACAACTTTATTTGATAAGGGTATCTCGGTTTAATATAATAATCTCTCCTGAGGCCATCAGGATGAACAAACTATTAGAAATACATGGACACACACACACACGCACACACACACACACAAAATAAAAATAAAATAAAATTAAAGCATGCTTATGTACATTTAGTATAAAAATACAAAGTGTATATGAAATGCATTAACAGAATACATTGGAGTGCATGGTATTTAAATATTTACACCGAAACTGCTTTATGAGATAGTTCTCATGTGTTTTTTATTTTGAACACATATTTGTTTCGATCTGATTACTTTGGAGAGTTTATTCCATAGAAGTAATCAGATATTAGTTTTTGTTTCGTTTTCTTTAAAGTATTTATTCTTTGGAAATGATGTTTTGCAATGATCATTTGTAAGTGATCTCAATTTAGGTCCTTGGTACTGTTTACTGAAGTAAAATGAAACATGCCATTCAGCTAGTGTGGACAAAGTTAGTTTTCTACTTTGAACATTAGTATGGACATTTGGTAGGTTAATCTGTATTCAAATTTCAGCCATTTCAATTTTGAGAATATATTTCTTGATGGTGTATCAAATGGTAAATCTAGGAACATTCTTGCTGCCCTTTGATGAAGTTTGTGGATTGTTTTAATATTAGTATCAGTTTTAGTTCCCCAAATTGTGCAGTAGTAGTCCAAAGAGGAAAAATTAATGCATCGTAAAATAATTTTGGATAGTTGGGTGGTGGATAACATTTTTTCCTCTATAAAAGGTAAATTCTATAATCGCCAAATACATCTCACAATTTTAAGTGTTGTCGCAAATAATATTTCACTCTTCTTTGAAAGGTGTGTGGACAAACTATATCTGGTAAAATATCCAGCAAACGTATAATATTACAATAAATGCGTATGCCGTATCGCATTTGACCGATTGGGAGCATGTACCAAGCAACATTCGACCGTGTGGTATCGTTTATGACCAAATGCCGTATACCACTCGGTCGAATGCGGGATAGCAAGAACAACAGATTGACTGAATGAGATAAAGTACGCACCATCTCAGTCGAATGCGATATCACTGTTTATCTGATGGTCGAATGCGAAAATCGCAGATTGGTATATGCTTTTTGTTGTTTACGTACGATCGTGCTTGAACATATGTACACATGTCTGTGTATTAATCCAGCCGTACCTGTCAACATGTCTGTCTGTCGTTTTTTTTTTTAAATATCAGAGCCAACTTATATTTCATACGTTTTTAGTTTGTGGATCGCAAGTTTATGAGTGAGTATTTCTCTCCTGTAATTCCAGTCTAGAAGGAGACTAATTAAAATATATACATTCCAAGCAGGAGAGGAACTCAAAGACACCTATACACTTAAATTTGCCATGTGTAGATTTTTATTTTTTTTAAATCGTCTTTTTTTTAAAAATGTTGTCAAAAAGCAAAGAGCGCACTTCCTAGTGACCTTAAACAAAATTGCCCCCTCCTTGTGTTCCCTTCGCGATCTATATGTTCGACTTAAATTGCTGTTTGAAATTCCTACCCTGACCTTGGGAATAAGTTTTTTGGGTAGACACACCTTTATTTTGATAGATAATTTTATACTGATTTTTATACAAAGAGAGAGATGCCATTTGCAAATAGATTTAAATAGGAAAACAGTGTCGAGTCACGAAAGAGTGATGTATACACGTATAAATATATCAGATTAACATCTCTATTTTCAAACACAATCCGGAAATTATGAATTGGATGCGCACAATATTTTATTTTTATTTTTATAGAACTAAGAAATATTTGAAACTCGTTTAGCTCAATTTCTTCAAAACAGAGCTTTGAAATGATATTACCTTAAACTCAGAAATCTATGTTTAGTAGCAAATTTGGTACGAAAAATGCTTTGGTGACGGAAAAACACAGATGTAATATATTAAATAATGCCACAGCAACGAAATTGTTGGTCAATTTAATGTCACTTCCAACATTGATTATTCAAAGCAAATTTTCTCTATATGGCTGGAAAAAGCAACCGGATTAGAGATTGTGTGTCTGAACTGATTACATAATGTGATGAATCTAATATTAAATTAGTGTATGGGTTTCGTATTTGTGTCCCATAATACCTTTTGCTGATCACATGTCCTCACTGCTTCTCGTTGTCTACAACACTTCGGATTAAAAGAGACTTTGTTGAATTGTGAGTTTTTCAAGTCCAATCTTTAGGCAATGGCTACTTATCAAAATTTATTTCAAGCTTACATCAGCTATAAGCACATATCCATCGATTAGGATTTTACTTACGTAACTTGACTGACAATGAGAACTTTATCAGTGAATTCCGAGTAAAGCCTTTTTACATACATGATATAGACCGCTTTAGTGGCATAGTGGTTAGAGCGTCTGCCTCGGACGCGAGAGCTTACGGATTTGAACCTCGGCCGAGTCATACTAAAGACTTATAATAATGGTACTAACAGCCGTCTCGCTAAGCTCTCAGCATTAAGATGTTATGGTTAGGACTGGTCGGTGTCAGGATAATGTGACTGGATGGGACATGATGCTACATATATACGGCATGATGTCCCAGTGCAAGACATGACTAGAAACTGCCACACTGCAAACATCGTAGAGATATGACTGAAAATTTGTTAAAGCTACGTTTAAAATCCAAATCACACACACACACACACACACACACACACACACACACACACACACAC